>JAVQKC010112313.1:0-39938 GCA_036025475.1 Philypnodon macrostomus | reverse complement strand
CTTTCTTCTTGTATGTATATACTATGTACAATATGTACTAGTAACTAGGTAGTGAGGTGTCCGTGTCTGGAGAATATTTACACCATACTCCGCGAGCCGCTGGGGGTCCGGTGTAAACTGAGGCGAGGGTCAGGGGGTATGTACTGGTGGGGGTGGTTATACGGGGGAGGAGGGGGAGGCAGAGGGGGCTGGTGGCCACCATCAGGTGAGCGCACTGGGGTGGACATGGCTGATTGGCTGAGCTGGTGCTGGTAGTGGTGGTGTGTGGGTGTCTGGCTGAGGAAGGCCTCCACGCGTCCGTGGCCGCTCTTGTCCAACATGAAGACCTTGACTATCTGCTGACACTGAATGAGCGCGTCGGGCCGCAGGTCGGCCAGGCTGACAGCGGGCTGCTGGTGCTGCAGGAGGAGGGCGTTGTGGCTGGGGGTGCTGGTCGCAGACTGCAGCTGTGGGTGCTGCTGGCTCAGGCCCTGGGGCCCCTGCTGGAAAAGCAGCTCCCCCCGGTGGTTAAGAAGGGCCAGGTCCTCGGGGGTCCGAGCCGTGCTGCTGCTGAGCTGGTACGTCTGAAGCCTGTTGTGAATTGACACCTAGTTTAGAAAACAGCCAAGAGAACAGCATCAAATGTTATAAAACTGGTTCCTCCTCTATGATCCGTCAAGCCCACTTATGTTTTTTGGGGGTGTTTGGTGAACAGCAGACACACAGGGCATGCTCGGGTGCTGGGGGCCCCTCCACCCCACAGTTAGAGTGGGGGGTGTGGTTCAGATGCTAGGAACACCAGAGTAAGAGTGTGGTTAAGAGCAGACTGAGAGAATATGAGAAGACTTTTGGTTCAATGCTACAAATAAGGGCCCGGTGGTTCCAAAGGGGACACTGAGGGTCCCCGTGTCTCCCTTCCAAACCACTGTGTGGTGCTATGGTGACAGTGAACACTGGAGACTCAGGGTTGGGGTCAGGTCATACAAAGAAGAGGGAGAGGTGGAAGAAGAGGAGGATAAGAGTGAGCAGTGACCACCACAAACATCCACAGGCAACACTCAGCAAAATGCAACCAGAGGACATCCTATTGGATTTTAAACTAAATCTGTTTTGGTTTTAGAAACTGACTGTCATTTTTAAAAGTAAATTCACCCTTTATTCAGATTCAGTTTAATGTATTGCTCAGTATTTCTTTTTTTATTGATGCAGCATCCCTGCTATGCATTTGCTATGGTGAACAAAAGAATCTACAGACTAAGCAGTGGCATATTTTTCAGGGTCTGTTCTCATAAAATAAAAGGTTTATTGACCGATTGATATGTCTCCTCTAGAGCAAGCCAATATTACTATACTATATAATTCAGCATACTTACTAAAGGAAGCACAGGGATTCAGACATTCAGCCATTAGAATGTCTTTTTAGGTTTCAGTAATTTGTATTTATTTATTTATAGATATTTCTTTATATTCTACAGTATTGTCAGCCCTGAATAAATGTTTGACAATAGCTGCTTATACAGGTGTGTGCCATGAGCAGAGGTACCAGGTGAGTTCACTTTGCACTAACGAGCCGCCCACTGGTCACAGGACAGACTGGAGCCTCGTTAGCTTAATTGCCTGCACCTGCTGACAGTATCGCCCCACACTTTTTAGTACTGGTAAGGATAGATTATGTTCCTATTCAACCCACCTTAGCGATATGTAGGTTGCGGACAAACAAAATGCCATTTTGAAATAACTCTTTTATTATAGCAGCTCTGAGCTCGACTGATTGCAAGGAGTCAGACATCTTCACATTCATGCCTTGAGGATAACACAGGCTTTAGTGAGTGACCCCTCCTTTTGGAGATAAATGCGTTTTGACAGCTCACAGCTCCCCACCAACCACTGACATTTACTGTGGGCTGTGTGGCAGAGAGGAACACTGTTGTTGAAGGTAGCTCAGACAACCATGAAGCCTGAGGTGCAAACATTGGTGAAAAAATAAAGAATAAATACAACCCTCAAGCTAGTGTAGTATAAGATACTCATACATTTATTTAGAAATTAGATTTTTGTTTGTCATATCAAAGTTTGTAGTTATTAATAAATACATTATATCTCAATATTTTGATATACATAGATAGAAGTTTTAAAGATAAAGTTGTAGTTCTTTTTTTTTAATTTTGGCCTTACAAAGAACACTGTGCTGCAAATATGCAAATATATAACAAGCCACCAAATGTCAAATTGACCCTCGATTTGGCTTCTCGCGCCTCTCGCTTCACTCGGGGGCATTCTGTGAGAAAATAGAAAGAGGCCATCTGATGCTGCAAGAATAACAATTGGAAGACCCCTGGGTAATGTAGTGCAGTCAGCCAGCTTTGAAGGACTGTCCATGGTAGGGTGAGACCTCTGGGTAAGAAGAGCTGATTAGATGTGACTAGTTTGTCCGAACAATCTTTATTCTGATTAAACACTATTTAAGGGGTGACTCTTTAGTGTACATTAGTTCTACTATTGCCCTGGGCACCTGATCCAGCAGCATCCACACTCTCAGGCACGCTCATCTCACCAGTTTAGTTTGACTATGTCGTATAGATGGCATTTGGACCTGATCTCTTCCTGCCTTGATCTTTGCCTATAGTTCTGACTAAGACACTTACCTGCTCAGTGGGACTTGTGTCCTGTCACTAAGCACTTACCTCCGTCGCATTGAGGCCACTTCTGTCATCTACCTCTTGTCCTGCAAAAATGTACAAAGGAGATTGTTGATTGGAAATATAAGAACAGGATATAAGAAATGCAAATGTAATGGGTACAGAAACAGGATAGTGTTATTTTTCACCTAAACAAAAACTACTGACTTTGCAAGCCCCACTGTCAGACTATCATAACATATAAAGCATTTTTTTGAGAATGTCTATTGTGCATATTTTGTGATGATATATTTAGACATATTTTGCAGATTCATTAAAAAATGTTTCAGCAGCTTTATGCTTGAAAATATATTAACAGCATGACAGTTCTTAAGTATAAACATTTAACTTGAGAAATGGGTTTTGAATGCACACCTGATGGAGAGCTTTGTTTGCCACGGAGCTCGAGCTGCGTCCCATTTTTTACCGCATGCGTCTTCGCCCCCTGCTGTTTCTCCAGTTCCCCTGCACACAAAACAATCAAATTATTTATATAACTGCAAAGCAACAAAACATTCAAGTATACCGCCGTGGAGTGGGAGTGACAACCATATTAACCGGTGTAATTCAAGCTGCTTTCAAATGCAACTGGATAACATAAACACAGGCATCTCTTACCGTGCACCCCCCTAAGCTCTAAACATGAGTCTTCATCTCTCTAATTAAACTTCACACTTGATGGTAATTGCATGTCATTTCCAATCATGATGACTAAATGTGGTTTTGTCTAGAGCAAGCACACAGCATTCTAATTTTGAGTTGCAACTCGCAAACACACCGCAGAGCAGTAGGGTCTTCCACATTGACTTACTATGAGCCAAGAATATGAAATTAGATCTGATGTTTTTCCCCACTAACTTCAGCAGATCCAAATGTAGGGCTGCACAATATGAGAAAAACATGTGCAATGCAGTAACTTCAAATAAAGGTATGGTAGTAAATCTAAGCAGACACATAAATTTAGTAGAAGATTCAAGATTCAAAGTGTTTATTGCCATATGCACAGTAGGAAACATGTTTCCCTGCACAATGAAATTCTTACTTTGCTGCCCGGACTGGATGCCAACAATAAAATAGAAATAATAATAGATAAATAATAGAAGATAAAGATCAGCATGCAAAGTGTGAAAATATATTTTAAAAATCTCATGTTAAAGACTATGTACATATATGTGATACATTGTGTAGTCAAATTGGGATGTTAATCAAACCTATCCTTAGGGCTAAACCAGGACCAAAACACTAGCACCAAAGCAAGACTAAATTCAAGACTGAATGAATAAAAAAAAATACTGGATTATTATCATTATTATAATTATTATTATATTTTTTATATATATATTTATTATTATATTTTGAGCATTCATTTCTGGCCGACCATAATATTATTGCCATACAGATTTTGTGTTTTTGGATATTAAGTAAACAATACAATTGCCGTTTACTGTGCAGCCCAATTCAAAAGTACCAAAACAAATACTAAGCCTTATTTTTGGGTGTGCACATGCCATTTTGTTCAGTTCGCCCTAGAAAGAGGATGTCTGACTGTCAATCCCTGCACGTCTCCATATGTTCCTGCAGAAACGTCAGAACTCAATGGGGTGCCTTCTTTGATCCCCACTGACAGACCCCACACTGCTCTGGTATGGTTTACCATATGTATCTCTCTGCACAATGAGCTTGCAATTCTATAATTCTTATACATCCATCTTGAATTTATTCCCATTTTATTGGCCTTATTATGGATCACTTGAGCCTATTTTTGCAAAGCTAACATAGGCAACCGTTCTCTGTTCACATCAACTACCTCTGCAACACACCTCATGTTAACCACACTTCATCTCAGCCACACCTCCAGTTTACCCACAAGTCATACTTTTACCCCCCACTGACTCTCATCCAACCCAGCTATCATCGCCTGCATCATCCAGCACCAGATCCAACGTCATAGCACAATTCTCATCCAGTCATCACTTCAATAAACTCTCTTAAATTCAATGTTGTGGTGTGGTCCTTGCTAGTGAAGTGACATAAAAAAATTTGCTTACACTCAATGCGTATCTGCTCCATCTCTGACACCTCTGCAATGGACTCCTTCAAATCTTCTACAAACTTGAGCAGGTCCTCGGCGCTCTGTGCACAGAAGTTAAAAACCTGCTTCTTGTCTGAACCAAAAGGTGAGAGGATGGTAATGCCGTGTGGGTAATCTAACAAAGAACAGCACAGAAGGATGGACAAAGTCAAGAATAAATAGTGTGATTTTTCTACACAGTATTGTTTGTTTACACAGTATTGTTTGTTTACACAGTATTGTTGTCCCCTTTTTTCATTCCCAGATCTTAAAGCACCTGAGTTACATTTATAACCTTAGATCTTTAACTTACATTCATTTTCAAATAGATGGAACTGCATGCCAAGTAAACCCATAGCTTTGCAGAAAGTATATGCGGCAGAACTCTTCTTCTTTGGACATAACTTCAAGATCTGCAAAAAGGAAAATGCATAACTGTATATCTGGTATTGATATGTGCATAATATAGGCTACAATACCCAACACAGCCTCTTGTTATGTCAGGACCTTCATGATGTATAGGAAGTATTTTGCTTGAGTGCAGATTCAAAGTACTGTATATTTCTTTAGTGGTTGCCGTCTTGTTTCTTTTAGAACTGTCAGGAGTGAACGTCCCAGAGGCACAACTAACTTTCAAAGCCCAGAGTAGAGAATTGAGGTGTAAAATTGAGGCAAAAGTTATCAGACAGTATCAAAAGATCAAGTTTTTTTTAAATTAATGTCACACCACATTTAACAAAGTTTTTTTGGTCAATTTATCAACTTTATTTTTCAACATAGTTTTTGTTTACAATGCTTTATTCCTTTGAGAGGAGCTTTTGCTCACAGGGGCACTACAGTCCTGCATTTCCCTCTATCTCATATATATATATATATATATATATATATATATATATATATATATATATGAGGGTTATAAAACAACATTAAAGAATAGAAGGGCCCTGTGGAAATGGCTCTGAGTCAAAAGGAGAAGATGGTGCAATGCAGCTGTCACAACAAAATAATCTGCTTTAGAGCTCCTCTGTTCGCAAAAACTATTGTAATGAGATAATAGTTAATAATATTAACACTGGGTCATAACGATCTGTTTTAGTGTATAAAAAATACTATAATGTTTTTGTGTACAAAGCTTCTCACCACAATAAGATCATTGAAGAGGAAGACTTCTCTCTGATGAGCTGCCTGTTTCTGAGGCTTGCTGACGTCTGTCACCTCAAAAAGACGACTGCAGCAAACCAGTCTCCTGTGAGGGACTGACAGGACCTGCACAAAAATATACGGCAGTGGAGTTATTCAAATCAGCTGACTTGCAAACATTTATGTGTTGTCACTGTTTCCTGAGCTACATAAAATAAACAAAATGTTTGGCTTTGTGACTAGAATCATGATAGCATAAAGGATCCAGGTGACTATAAGCTTACGTATAGTAAAGGATTAGGCCTTGTTTACTATAAAATACACATAATGTTGATTGTTACGACCAGGCTCAGCTAGGGTGAAGGGAAATAACAAGTGGGGGTTCGTCCGGGATAGTTTTGCCCTAACACGGACGAGCCCCCACTTCCCTTCACCCTAGCTGAGCCGTCTAATAGTAGTCACATTGATAACCAGAGATCATTTTGGTTTTATGCAGATGTGATTTTTCATCAGCTGTAGCGGTGCCCTGAAAGGCTTTTATTGTTCCAGAATTACTGTAAGGACTTTTCCCATTTAAGTCAATTATTTGGAAAAGTATCTCATGCTTGTGCCAGAGAGTGATTACATTAATTCTCCTTTAGTCTTGTCTCTTGAATTTTCTTAAGTTATCCATTTTCTTAAGTTATCAATCAACTAATAACAGTAATAAATATTTTTGCATTTTTCTCCAATGAATTGATTTTACAAATTAACCCCAGGGAAGAAGAGTAAACCACAATTAGTGCATATTTAATTGTCATCATATATTTACACCGTTCTAAGACATTAGATAATTCCTACTTGGTTTTTCACCATTTAAGCTTTAAAAAGAGTTAACCCTAAATAGAGACAGAAGATGTGATATATATTTTTAAGAAACTTTATCTAAACCACTTTATTTTCTGGCAGACAGCTCCTCTGGGCAGGGACAGTCACTTCCTGTCACAACAATCCATCATAGGTTTGGCTTTGACAAGATTCTCTGTCATACTATGGCTACTCATCCATCACAGAGAGACACTCGAAGAGGTGCACACACAAAATTAGGGAAAGACAAAAAAAAAAAAACACTATGAAAAGGTAATGTACATTTGTATGTATTTTCGATTGTTTTACAGTTATATTAAAATATTTATAGTTATGTTTTTACTTAAATTCTTTATCATCCTACATATTTAATAAGTACTGTTTCACAATATATTCACCATTACTGACAATATTGTGGGAGTACAATCTGTGCACATTCCCACATAAATACTGAATATAAGTCAAATACAAACCTAAAAGGCATCTGCAATTGCTTGAAATTTTACATTGACATGAAAACTAGTGCAACTGAGCAGAGAATGGACATTTTTTCAGGACTTTTATCAATCTGAAATATATTGCTGGCTTTCTAACGATTCTCATCTTTGAGGCATCTCATTGCAATGTTGTGTTATTGTGTTGAGTATGAGCAGTGACCAAGAATTTAACCTTAAAGTGCTTTGAGAGAAGTCTAGTGACAGCCATGCATAAGGACGTATGCTGTTTGGATGATGATTGCGCTGCTGATGAGACATTTAATGGCTAATAAACAGGCTTTGATAGCACTACGCAGTCGAGATGAGTGATAAGGGCTTGAATAATGAGAACATCACTTGTCTTGGAGCTTGAAGCCAGCATGCATACTTTTTATTCAGTGCATTTGATTTGACTGGTTCCACCAATATTTTTAAATTCACTAATGCTAAATAAATCTAATATATAAATGCAATAACGCTTTGGTAACACTAAAGATTTGTAGATTTTAGAAGTAGTACAAAAAATACTTGATTGATCCTAATAGAAATGTATGGTAATTTTAAACACTAAAAAACATTAGTAACCAAATTAGTAAAATTATCACAAAATAATAATGATGTGTGTTTCATAAAATCTGTTCAGAAGTAAATAAAGTCGACTATTTCACTTCCGCTGAAACCCTCATCTGTGGATCTATAAACTGTCCACACAGCTCCCAGAAGCAGATGGCCATAATTCTCACCGTTTTCATGCCCACTATGGACTGCTCCACTTTTGAGACGTAGGTGACGTGATCCTCGTTGGAGCGTAACTCCCTCAGCTGTATCCTCTCGTATATTCCCACCACCATGTCCCGAGGGATGTCCGCACCGTCATCTACACCTGCCAGGCAAATGCACTCATACAGTAATGAATAAATACAAAAACACAGTTGGATCTGAAACTGTGCAACTTGTTATCTTCAAAAACAAGTCATCATCTGTTTCCTACCGCCTTAGTTGCAATGAAGAGTTAAATTCTTATGTAGCTGCTTCATAGGGCTTCAATCATAATGCTGCGTTCACACCGGATGCGACAGACACAAAACCGGCGACAGATTTCAATGTTAAGTCTATGTAAAGACGCGTTTCGTGCGTCAAAATCGTTCTGCGGCGCAAAACACGCGATTCACGCAAAACACGCGATTCGCGCAAAACCCGCGACGCGAAACTGCGAAACCCGCGACGCAAAACTGCGAAACGCGCAAAGAGACCCAGGGCGAAATTTTGCCAGAGTTGAACAATCTGAACTTTGGCGAAATTCTCGGTGCGAAAAATGGAAGAGAGAGTGATTGTTGCTGTGTGTGGACACCCAGAGCTATATAACACCACGTTGTATTTTTATCGGGACAGGAATAAAAAGGACCTTGCTTGGAGGAAAATCAGCGAGGAAGTCGGACTGACAGGTACATTTTAAAAAAGTTATACACACAGAGAGAGAGAGAGAGAGAGAGAGAGAGAGAGAGAGTTATACATATAGCATTTCGCATAGACCGCAGGAGCTAGCTACACACACGCTAATGCATCAGACTGTTGCCCTCAAGATGCACCCATTATAGAGTATGTGTGAAGCTGTAGTTCTTTGTGTGCTACATTGACTTTTAATGAGACTATAGACTATTGACTGTGACTATTAATGTGTGTCCAGAGAAAATGAAGCCATCAAAAGAATGTTGCTGAAGAATCATTGGCCATTACTATGGATTATTGAACCAGGAGGCCAAAGGGCAGTGTGTGTGTGTGTTTAGATTCAAAAATAGCGTTCATATTTTTCAAATTTGTATCTAACCATACCACAAGTAATGATTGTTTGTGCCAGTATTAGTCCACAAACAATCAGTTTGCATCCAGTAACTGAGACAATGCATTTTCTCATAAACAAGTCTAGTGGATTCATTTATAGTAAAAGCCTGTGCGCAGAATAGCGCTGATACTGTCAGTCTGTTTTAATTGAGATAATGAATGCAAAAGGCTTCTTCGTTGGTATTGGTTTCTGCTCCATAATTGTATTTCACCTCAGTCAATTAGTGAAGTATAGTTCTGTACGAGTATGTGGAAGACCAGAGAAAAGAAGATAGAGGCTATATAGCACTGTATCGAAAGTAAACAAGGTAAACACAAAATGCAGAGATGAGGAAACCAGTAAACCCAACTGGAGAAACCAGAATTATTTAAATTTACATGAGATGCAAACATTTATTTCCTTAGGTTAATTGAATTGAATTGTGGTAAGCAGTCTAGATGAATCTGAGTTGTTGTGCATCGATCTCTGTTCTTTGAGAGCACAGAGTAAAAGCAAAAAGCTCCATTTATCTCTTTCACTGCAGACATGTCCCTATCTGGACAAAAATGTCTGCATTTACAGGAACCATTTGTGCATCCACTTATACAGCACACAATCGTTCTGACTTGATCTAAGGACTTTACTAAGAAGATTACCTCCTATGTTCTTTCTTATCTAATTTCCATATGTTACATTTGTGCAGTGTAACAAGGACAGGAGACTGATGGATAAAGGAACAAATCCAGGGAGAGACATTATGCACAATTTGATGTACCTCACACAGTACATATGAAAGCACAACACCTGTATTCACTGAAAAGAACTTGTCTGACCAAAGGTTTTTGCATACATGGAGTAAAGCTCTGTTCCCTAGCCAATATTATTCATGTGTTTTAAGAAATAAAATTGTATTCAGGCCTAATTATCATGTATATACAAGCTTTAGATCATTACCTCTTAAATTGCGTATGAAGTCCTCGAGTAGCATTTTGCGGTCAGGCTTTATGTTGGGGCTGTACATGTCGGTGTTGAGCAGAATGATGGCAAATGCCAGGATGAAGATGGTGTCTGGATTGTGAAACTGTTGAACTATGTCTGGGTTACACATGCAGTAGCGCTGGCTGTAAGAGACCATGGGAGAAAAGGAAGAGGAGATTATTAGTATCACCGTTCTGCGCAAAACTAGAAAAAAGTTACAGAAATGTGACAGCTTTGACAAATATAGCTGTATTCTATGTATCTGACAAACATGGGGAACAACAATATTTGAGGTCAAACAAAAACACCAGACTGAAGATACTGAGACAAAACCTGGTCAACGTTGATTTATAGCTTTTTGATTTGAAGCTTTTCAGATAAAACCCTACACTGATAAAGCCTACACACTGTTGTCCTCTGCAATTGACACTCCTATGTACTACGCATTATAATTTTACTTTCTTCGGGTTAAGCTAAACTCTTGAGCCATATTTAAGCACTCTAGGACATTTATGGTGACTACTTTCCAGATTTATATTAGATGTTACCGTGCCAGAGAGAATAGTGCTGTTGTGTAGTGAATGAGACAGGAGTGGGCTTGCTTGGTGCCTAAAGCTATTTGCTCTGTTTTTATGGATGGTATGAATCTAGCGGGTTTGTCGACATATGCAGTGCTTTGAGTATGCATCTCTTAGAAAAGTGCCCAGAGGAGACACATACATTATTTCCTCTGGTATGGTATGGTATATGAACTAAGTATGTCCATAGTAGGATGGTTAGACCACCTGGACTCTGTACTGAAGTAAATGCTTGTTTTAACCAGAGCCATATAATTGAACCGAATGCCTCTATGCAAAAAGAGAAGCTATACAGTTTAACTTCCTGTTTTCTGACACTATTTAACAGGAAAAGTTGGCTGATGATTCAAAGCCCCTGTGTTGTCATGCCCAAGAGTCTGGACACTGGACAGTAACGCTTAATCACATCTCAGTGTTGACTCACAAGTTGACAGAAAGTGTTAATTACTGCGTTGCCTTTGATTCAGACAGAAACATCATTTGTGCTGTATACAGAGTGTTCTCTTATTATAAAATGATGCCTTAATAAAAGGCCAGAAATGACACATGGTGGGGCTGACTTTGTTCAGTTGGCATTTAATGCTGCTTCCAATTATTTAGAAATCACATGGAGACAGTTTTTAAACAGTTTGGAAAGTGTCAACACAGCAACTATACAATGCCTTAAATGAATGTTCTCTTTGTAATGGATGGAGAAAAATAATGCATGTAACAATGCAGGAAGTAAATTAATAACACCAGAAAGCACATATTGTTATTTTTTCAGTGATATTTATAAAACTGGCATATTCTTTGTGACACAGAGGACACATACACTGGCTGCTGGATCCTTTTCACTTTCCCCCAGCATTCGAGGCTTCTCACTGCTCCTATAAATCCCCTTCACAAACTTTGGAGATTTTCCTCTTGCTGTCTCTTATTGTGTGTTTATATGTGTGTGGAGCCATATCAAAGCCAGAAGCAAGGGAGGCATGCAGGCACAGAGAGGCTGTGACGATTATGCAACTGGGGCTATTTATAAACCCTTCTCCCTTGTTCCTTTTCCTCTTGTTTCATTACATCGTTCCTTGCTTCCTTACACGCTTCCACCCCCTTTTTGCTGATGCTAACGTGCAGAGCTGGCCTGGTGTCTACTCTAAACATTAGCCGTGCCAGCCTCCCTGCCCACTTGCAGTGACAGTGATGCTGTTTTTCTCCTCATTGGGCACCTCGACAACTGTGACAGGTGGTCATTACGCCAGAGGGCCGCACAAAACAGTTAGCATTAACACACGGTGCCACAGCTGCTACACAAATTGTGTCGCACAATACAGCCTGAAATGACATCCTGGCTTTTTGGACGGGAGTCGCGTCATAAAACCGTAGTTCAGTGTACCTAAACAAATAAAAATTAAGAGGCCCAATTAGTGTAGCTAAGGAGGTAGAGCAGCTCCTCCACTAACCCAGCTCAAGCTATTACCTCTGTCACTTCAACCACCTTGCCTATGTGTTGGTTGTCCCCAGGGAAGCTGTAGTAATAAAGGTACCATACCCCCTCTGATGTGTGGAGTGAATGAATAATGTACTTATTTGTGAAGCTGAGTTAAGCTCTGTAACTCAAAGCCATTACTACTATTTTTTTTGTATGCCAGGTCTCAGAAAACGTTGAGTTCCTCTGTTTCTGTCTGAACATACAAAAAATGTCTGATTAGATTTTGTCAGAGTGTGATTTTCCCCAAGACTGTCTTTGTGTTACCCTGTCACAGCAACGCTTCTCTAAAAAACATAAGATGAAGTGACATTGACCTTGAGTGCCTAGAAAGGCGCCTAAGAAATAAAATGTATTATTATTATTATTATCTCACAAGCAACAGCTCCAGAAAGTCACCAAGTCAGTACTAGATGTGAGCACATCTGGATCAAAGATCCCATCAACCACAACCTCATATGAGACAGGTTTGTCCCTCAGTTCTATAGTATATTCATGTTAGACTGCATTCATTCTAATATACGTATGTTTACTCTTATAACATGGCAGTGCATACTTTGGTACTTTATAATTACCTGAAAGCCTCTATCAGCCGTTCTACCTTCTGTGCTTCTCCTTGGACTCGAATATGAGCCTGGAACTTCCTCAGTGCTTCATCCAGCTCCATCCCAGAGAAGTCCATCTCATCCACCACACAGCTGTACAAACAGTCAGGAAACTATATTTAGATACATATGCAAGTATTAACAGTATTTAATTACTTGTGTTTTGATGTAAAACGGACCATCCTTATGGTATAAGGATGTTAAAAAATACTGTATCCACTTGACAGAAAAGCATTTATAAGCTGCAAGATGAAGGCCAATGAAAAATTAATCCATACATTATGCAATGCTGGTCTGGTTCTCACACACACACACACACAACACAGGCCACTGCACACCCACACATCTTCGAAGCAGAAAGTCCACCTAATACCTGACAACCTCTGGCTTAATGATTTTAAATAAAAAGCTAAATATCCTATCTGATGGGTTTAAGGGCAGAAAAATCCAGAGTGAGCAGTTTGGAGGTAAATGAAGGTGTAGAAGTTAAAGGTGACTTTGGAAGCAACATTCAATATTGGCCTAAAGTTTGGGTTTTTTGCCTTTGATCCGAGGTGTGGTGTGTGTAAAAAGTGCAAAGATAATCAAATATGAAATCAATGTTGATTTTGAACACCTAGGAAGCCTTTCATGTGGCGTTTCATTTACTAGATAAGGTCAAGTTAATTACAACTAATGCTCCTACACATCCGTTTAGAGTTTTTGATTGATGCTGACTGAGGAAGATTTAAAAAGCAAATTGTAACTTGATCTTGCTCTTTATCAAGCCTCTCTGCCAACAACCATCTTTGATCAGTGATGTATGACTCACTCTATGGTCTTTTTTGCAAAATCCAGCACAACACTCCCTTTCCTGAGTTCAGCAATTCCCTCCTACATTGTGCTCATTATCTCCACTTCAATCTAATAACATTAAACAGTGCTATGCAAACGTTTTAGGCAGGTTTGAGGACATGATGTTAATAAATAGCTTATGCAGTTTTATCAGTTTGCAAAAAGTGCATGTTTAGAGGAAACATTCAAATACAGTCACGGAACCACACTTTGCCTCCCCTGTATACATGTCATCAATGGTTGCAGACTGCTCACATCTTTCTGTCTCAATCTACCAACCCCAGACAGATAGAATCAGGTTTGTGGAGCTAATCTAGGTGAAAATAGCACTGGGCGTATGTCAACATGGTAGGATACTGTAACATTCCTTGGTCTTGGTCTAGATCTACATCAAAAATCAATACTTTCTTGCTCACTCTACTTTTTGTTAAACTACACAAATTGCTACTTTTCTGCATTTTAACATTTAATATTTGTGCCGTAGTGTACACAAACTGAAATACACCACGGTGCACAGCCCACTTCAGTACCTGCCAGGTCTGTCTGCATCACAAAGCTTTGATTGTAGGTCTACAAAGCCCTTGTGCCAGCTACACACACCTTTCCACAAAATAAGCCAGATGGAACCATATTTTCAGCAGCCAATCAGAGGATGACAAGCTGAGAGCCTATTCTTTTTTACCACAAAGCCCGGTGTGAGTCATTAGGGGGCAATATTTCCAGAAGATTTTGTTAATAAATCTGTAATGTGTCCTGTCCTTTTGCTCTTCTCTGTGCTTTATAGGTCCCACTGATAATACTATTCCTTCAATAAAATCTGAGAAGGGACACCTCTGTGGCTCACCTCATAAAGGCCCTGCATCAGTCTCTTGCAACAGACAGCAAGAGCATGGGTTTGCAGTCCTTATGTCAGAGACATGCATGTAAGGAGAGCCACAGCAAAGACTATTTTCATCCATGTCATCACCTTGCTATAACCATATTTCCATATTTTTTTTATCTGCATTCTTTATTATGGGTTGAAAATACTGTGTTGGAATATTCACAGTCACAGTTAATAGTGTGAGTAATCAAAATAGTATTGAAATGTACTTTATTTCAAACAAGCAGATGTAGTCATAATCTCTCTGCCCTCAATCCCACCAAAATATGAGAATATCTTGTTTTTGGTGTGACAGCTAATATGACTGAAGTCAAGTCAATGTAAACTTTCCATATTGTGTTGACAAACTATAACGAGTGATGCAAATAATGTCATCAATGTTTTTCCTGTCTGTGTATGTGTCTGGCTAGCAACCACCTAGCAACAGGACAAACACAGCATCAGTGTTTACAGCTGCAGAAGCTTCATATGGCATCAGCACATTCAAATCAAAAGGTTTTCATATTTCCAATTAGTCCCAAAATAACATCAGGTCTCACTACAATCATAATAATGGTACTATGTCAGCTGCACAAACACAGCCACACTTGACACATTATAAATTACTGTGTGTGATTTCTGCATTATAGTGAATTCTCTTTTCCACTTTACCTTAACTACACTCGCCGAGAGTGCACTCTCCAATCATGCACCTCTTCAGTATCACTTCCACTCGAGAGTTGACTGTTCTGTGGTCACATAGGTATATACTACGTCTATATATTCCTGTGCCAGTCATGCTCAGCACACCCACAGTGAACTGAGTTTTTCTAAAGCTCTAAAAGCATAATCCTGTTAAGAATGTGGAGCTACGCACTGCAGTGTCCTGTAACAAAATGCATATAAGAGAACAGCCTAAGTGCTCTGCTGTGTCGATATGACCTTGAGAACAGTGTGCAGCCAAGTGAAGTGATGGGACAACCCACTAAATGGGACAATCTAAAACTATATAAAATACAACGGTAAAGAGGTATAGATGAGTCAGAAATGTAGAAGGACAAAGAATGCAAAGTGTCAGGCATTGAGTTTTTGATCTGATGAGTCTGATTAGTCAAACCCTGGTATACGTATGATGTGATGAGTGTTTTAGTTCTTAAAGCCATAGTGATCGTATGTGCATTATCAAGACCCATTTACTTCACTACAGCAGAATAGACTTTGCACATTAAATACATTTTCATTCAAAATTTCATCATCTTCCCCTCACTATATAGTTCCGTTTGTGAGATTATCAATACTGAATCAATACTTTTTATTAGTTCACTCAAAAGCAAAAAAAAGCCTAGCCTATCATTTAAAAGCAGCTTAATGCATTTAGCTCGAGACATGTTGAGTATTTCAGAAATTGCTGATCTATTTTCATGCATAACCAACTCTAGAGAGGTCCAAAAAAGAAGAAAAAATCTAATGAGCAGGAGCTATTTTATTAGATATATATATATCTGTTTTAATAAGGTAGCCAGTAAGTGTTAAATTTGATTGATGCCACACTAACAGTATACATTATATTTCTTCAGTCTGTGTGTTCTGAGAATTAGCATTAGCTATAAACTCTATATGCAGAACATCAGTTCCAAGCTTTGTATTGTAACTATGTTTGTTTGCATGGTCCCTGTCAAATAAATAATAAATAAAAAGAACATCAAGTCGACAACATAGTGAGCTCTTTAGAGACATATTGTGCACAAAAAAGACAACTCACTCCAGGACATCTCTGTTGAAGGGCTTCTTGCTGTTTCCCAGAAACTCTCCGATCATCTGTCGACTCAGGCCTTTCCTCTGCAGCAGGAAGTGGGCCACTCCAATCGGTGTGTCTGGGATAAAACCTCGGGAAATCAGGAACTGAAGGCCTTTGTCCGGGTTTCTATAAGACAAGAGCAGAAGTGACTAAAACAACCAAAAACACATAGCCACTCTAATTGTTGCAGTTTAATCTGGATGAGGACCACAAAGGTTAATGAAATAGTCTGTATTCACCCCTACACTGGTTAACAACATTCATTAAAATGCCTCATGCTATTGTAACCTACTGGAGGAACAAACAACACTGAATGCATTGGTAGAAAGGTAGATTTTCTTCTCTTTGGCTCCTGAGACAACCGACAAAAATTCAGAAAAGAGTTAAGGTCACATTTGAAAATTTGAATGAACAGCTGATTTTTCATTGTCACTCACTTTGCCCTTTGCATTTAACAACATCTTAAAATGAAGTATGTGCAAGATCATCAAGTTAAAATCAAGATCATCAAGTTTTTGAGCATGTGCCATGATGACCTTCAAAAGTCATGTAGAGAACAGTAGCGGACAAACCTAAATGTTACCTGAGGTAGCGTGTGTGGTTAGGAGTGTGTGTGTGTGTGGGTGTGTGTGTGTGTGTGTGTGTGTGTGTGGTTAGGAGTGTGTGTGTGTGGGTGTGTGTGCAAGGATTTCTCTGGGTATAGAGTTGCACTTCCACACCACTGCTTTTTGAATACTGTCTTAACATCTCATTGCCTTTCATGAATTACTTTTTATAAACAAATAGTACACTGTGATGCCATCTGAAGTTGAGCTGGCATTTTTCAACCGGCTGCATTCAAGATAAATATGAACAAAAGATCTTATGTAGTTTGACTATTTATAACCCCTGTATGCACCAAGTCTCAGTACACAGTGCTTTTAACACCCCAGCTATGGCTCTGTATGCAGTGGTTAAAATACAGCCTTTATGTAACAGGGCAGCGTGTGTACCACCTCTAATGGGCTTACAAAGAGAAGGGCTAGACACAGGGGGTGGAGAGAGAGGTGTGGGATGTCCAAAGCAGGACGCAGGCTTGGAAAATGACCAAACAAAGCAGATGTTTGGGAACAGAAATGAGAGGACAGAGGAAAGTCGAGTGGAGCTGCCAAACACATCTGGCACGTACCACTCATTTAATGCGCATCTAATAAGAGAGGCTTCACACGCGATCACTTGTTACTGCTAGCAATAAGTCAATGTTTTATCCACTAATATATATAGAAATATATTTTTAACCCATTACCAAGTACACTATGTATTATATACCTTTGTCTGCATTCATAGCTCAAGCATTTACCCCTCAACTAGAAGAGCATATATCGAAACAGTTTTTTCTTACAATACTCATCTCTTTTTTTTCATTTATATTCTGGGTCTTACTCATAAATATATCTATCTGTCCGTTTTACTGCTAATGGACAGATGTTCTGTGGCTGGGGTGCTGCACTGTATTTTATGGCCCATACAAGTGTTTAACTACCACCACTTGGAGTACGGTAGTTAGGATTCTCCAGATGCAGATGTTTTGGTTTCATTACTAACCAGTGATAGATTGATGTTAGTCAGGCCTGCTGTTTCTGCTGTAAATTCTTCAAAGCTCCCCTAATTACAATACACGTGTCTTCATGGTACTTGCCCCTGTTCATCATGTGTACTTTTGCTGACTGAGCTGAGCTGAACTGTCAGGGGGCATTTAGTTATGACACTGTCTCCTTGTTTTTACAGAGCAGATAACAAGGGCAGTGCAGCTATATTTTAGGACATAGGCTGTTAAAAAGAGCTGTTAAAAGTGCATTTTAGCCAAAAGGTTGGTATAGTATTGTTTGAGGCATTCTGGACCTGGTTTAGTGTTGGGCCTTTTATATACAGTAAGTAGTGCACATGGCCGTGATGACAGTATTTGAGTGGCTCTCTTTCTGTTATATAATGTCTTCTTATATAATGTAAATTATATTCAAGGGTTGTTATAGTCTGGGCTTTATTGATTCTTCAGCGGCTTTTTAATGCTAGACACAATGCAATAACCTTACAGACTTTTATACCAATCTACACTCTCTGGACAGTTTTTACATAGGCATTCTACCCAATAAAATGGCGCCAGTCTGGTCTGTTGCTGGAAGCGGACATTTATCTCATTCTCAAGCATTTTTCCAGGATTACTGCTGTTTACCATGTCACTGTTAGCTAACAAGCAGTTGAACTGGAGTGTAGTCAGTAAATGTAAATTGCATTACTTTAAATTGAATTGTGCCATTACTTATCACCACAATGTGTGAGGGAGGAAAGTATCAAAGTCTACCAATGAATAAACAGATAAACAGTCATATTGGAAGAGACATGTAATTATATCACTCCTACATCCTGTCTTTTGTTACAGATTTGTTTGCTCCTGAGGGGATGATTGCTATCCTGTCCCCAACAAACGGTTTTAAGGACAGTTTTTTTGCCTCTTTTTTCCTGTTTAGGTCTATTCTTGTGTTAGCATACTCCCTGTTCTCTCATATCTTTCTCACTGAAACAGAGCAAACACTCACTCCTTGTGTGAGTTTGAACAATCAGAAAATATCCCATTTTTGCCTGAAGCGAACAGGCCTGTTTAAGATGCAGAGGCTCCACCAGCGCTGGTATTAGAGGGAGGATATGAACTGGTGGAACTAATAAGCCTCAAGCTTTATTGCCCCTCCTCCGTGCATATATTTCTGCTCTCCTTCCTTGTACTATCTCACACTTCCTCTTTAAACCAATTCATTAAATCTGAGATCATCTTTGCAAAGTGTTTGATGAGAAAGAACAGGAAGAGGGATTGCAGATAGATGTGAATGTTACACTTATCATTTTATCATTATTAGAAAACTCACATATAGCATTATTAAAAAACTCACATAAAGTCAAAGTCATCATCTATATAATGCGGGGAGTATCTTTGCAAAATCTTTATTTCCTTACTTAAGTTTGGTTGCTGTAATATAACAAACCTGTTTCCAATATGATAACTGTACCACTCTACCACAGGCTCAATTATACACAAATGAAGAAAGACTTAAGCATTTATGCATAGGCAGTACAACATCATCTTGAAGCTTTTGGCCTGTTTTAAGAGAGCCTTAAAAGCTGTAGTGGTAATTTATGCAGTGTAATTCCATTATATCTGATTGTATCTTCATCCTGCCTTATTGATTTTTTTCCTATCTGACATCTCTTTCTGGGAAGACAGAAGACACCTCAGATGATCTGGGAGTTGAGCCGTATACAGTTTGTTCTTTGAGCACAATGGGGAGCTGTGAGGAAAAATGATTTGGCTTGCAGCATGAGCCCTGAGGCGTCCCATCAAACTTCAAGTACGGCCCCAGAGAGATGGGCACGAGAGTACACAACCCTGAAACACTACCGAGCTATGTCCTGCCATAGTATAAAAACTAGGAGAGGAATGCAACTGTTCAGCTCTACGTCCTACGGAGATCTAATATGTGCTCACTGGCCATATTATTTATTTATTTATTTATTTATTTATATTATTTCACTACTTGTGAGCTGAAATAACTGACCAGCCTATCACATAAAACAAGCCAACGGGTTAATTAATCCAGGCAAAAATCTGCTGAAGTTGAAGTAGAAAAGCATGATTATGTGGTTTTGAGGTCTCATTAGGATCTGCAGAAGATAGTCGCTGAACACACAAGATGACAAAACATGAACCAGTTGAATATAATGTTCATTGTATATATCTGTAATTGAGATTTGACTATTTTAATTAGACATTTTGACTAGTCAAAATGTAATTATGACTAGTCAAAATTACGTCAGTGATATCTTTATTTTTAAGACCGGATTGGCATGCTTAACTATTAACTGTTAAAAGGGCTTGCCATAAGAACCATGCCTCATGTATTTATCACATAATGGACACTACAACTGTTTGTATTGAAATGATACTCACACGTTGAAGAGGTTGAGGCCGATGCGATACAGCCGTTTCCTCATGACGTCGGTGGACAGCGTGGGTGACTTGCAGCTGGCCGGGTTCTCACAGTGGTACCGGGGCAGGCTCAGGATCATGGCCTGCAGAGCCTCTTTAGAGGACGCTTCAGAAGTTGACCTTGCCTCAGTGGATGTGCTGCTGCTGCTCATCTGCTCCGAACTGTTATCTGCTATTTCTGAACTGCATCTTTTCACCTCCAGCGTCTCTACCACCGGAGATTGTACCGACACCTGCTGTGGAGTGGACTGGGACGGCTGCGTGGGGGGAGGCGGAGGTGGAGGAGCTGGGACTAGCTCTGGACAATGCGGGGGCATCTTGTCCAGTGGCGTCAAAGGTGGTTGTTCAAGTTCTTCTTCGCTGGGAGGTGGAGCGGGGAACTCCACATCTTGCTCATCGATATCTGTCTCAGTTTCGGGTGGGGGTGGTGGGGGCTCTTGGGGTGGCGGTGGAGGGGCTGTGGGTTTGGAGGGGACCTCTAGGGGAGTTGATGCTGGCATGGATGTTGAAGATGCTTGTGGTTGCATACAGCTAGTAAGGTTCACTGACGCGGACGTTTCCATGACCGAAGACGAAACCGTAATATTTTCATTGTCTATTTGAACCGTTACATCTCGGATCGCCATCATCAACTTGCTGGCGCTTCTTGAAAGTTCACTCGGGTCTCCTTGGGTCTCTCCTGCATCACCGCCTTCTCCTCCGCCTGTTCCACCTGCGGCTGTGTCAGAAGTAAATTGATACGTGCCGCCTTCCTGCAAAGAACACATCGTCTTCAAGCTCCAGTTGCTCAGAGCATCATCAATAGACTTGGCCAGCGACTGGACCTGCTCAGTGAAGGAGTCTTCCAAGTCGGTAAGCGTGCCTCCCATGGTGGCGGGCAGAGAAGGGGACCGCACCAAGGGGATTCCAGCCAGGTTATAGCCTTCAGCCAGGGCCCGTTCAGCAGAGAAACCCTCGGTATTTGGGACTCGGACCTTTCGCATGGAGATGCGCCTTGGAAGACGACTTTCCAAGAGTGAATTGCGGATCTTTTCAAAGTTCTTGCTGAGCTGGTACTGACGGAAGGCGGTCTGTATTTTGCAGGCGGCACGGCGCGAGATGAAGTGTCCGCCGTATTTTTGCTCTAACATTTCGATCTAAAAAAGAGGGATAGAAAAGGCTTTGAATTAGAGAATTGTATTCACTGACAACTGACAAAGAGCAGTTGAAGGCTGCACAAATAAAAGGTCAATTATGACTCAGCATTATTCAATTTGTCTGAAGTAGTGAGGATGAATGCTATATGAGATAATTATTGTGGTGTGATAAGCTGGACAATAAAAATGACTAACTAAATAACATACTACTTCCCAGAGGTTTCATTTTTTTCGAGGGGTATTCTATTCTATTATAAGAACACACTATTGACCGCCACTGAAAAATGATTAGGTGAAGGCTATACAAATAAAAGGACCATTGTGACCATTATTAATGATCATAATTCAAATATAAGTGGTGAGAATGAATGCTATAAGATAATGATTGTTGTGGTATCTGGAAGAGTGGAAATATAGAGGAAAGTTGGATAATACAAATAAAAACTAACTTTGTATTGAAGGCAGGTATAATTATTCTATTTATTTTAATAAATTATAACGGTTTACTTCGCTTATTAGAAAAACCTGATGTGCAATTGATCCAACATTTGAAAACGTTCCTAAAAAAGGGGGCTAAACAGGGTAATTGCTGAGTCATGGCAAAAAACTCTTCATTTTCTATGGCAAATACAACTCATTATCCCTGCAAATCCCATAGAGACGATCTCCACACAAGTTTAAATTGTCTAAACGTGAAAAAGCCATTAATCTTTTTTGTGAAAAATTGTTCAAATGCTGTGGGAAATAGATAGAGATGTAATATAGCCAGGCTCGTCTGGCAGCAGCTCAAATACTAGATGAAGCCTCTTTGAGTTTCCCAGAACAATCAGGTTGTGGGTATCTTTGGAAGTGCCCTTATCTCCTCCATACACGCTACTCAGTTTTGAAGTGCTTTTTTGTTGAAGTTCAATCAATGAATATACATCTCTCTCTGATCTAAAATATTGCAGGCCAAAAGACAGCCTTCACACTTACAAAAGTAGAGTAAATGTTAATTGCAATAGATGAAGGTTCTTTCTTCTTGTGGCTTATTTTTGATTCCTAGTTTAGAGAAGGTGTGCACTTGGTATATAAGAAGAAACATGCATATTGCCATAAACATGTATGAGTATTGAGTATATATTAATGACTAAACTGAGGGCTAAATCAAGATCAACATATTTTTAATTGGATTTTTGGAAACCGCTAATTTATTTTCTATCTTTGTCAAGGTCGGCTAACCGGGGGTCACAGACATCTGCAAAGAGAGGTGCTGATTGGCTGCCTCACTCATTGTCAGTGGAGATACGCAATCACATACAAAGAACTTTAGAATCGTCAAATGACACTGAATATCTTATCCTCATCATTTACATTTCACTGTAGCGCCTCTGTGAGCAAAGAGGGACGGAGTGAGAATATTAAGGTGCCTTTCTGAATGGGATGATGCGGGCTTTGTCCCCATTATATGGTATTGGAGCATCTCTATGGCTCCTGTTGCCATTGGTTCTAGAGCACCCAGCCTGAAAATACTATATATAAGATTATTTACTGACACAACTACATAACTAAAAAGAGAAACTGTTAAACATATCACTATCATGTTTGAGGAGAGCTGCAGAAGACTTGAGGTGTCCCTTCTGCAAACGTATTCTGCAGCAGAGGTGACCTTAGAGTGACCTTAGTGCGACCTTAGAGCGTTTATTTTGTCTTGATGTGAGTTAATGTTGTAGACTTGGTCACTAAGGACAGAGGATGAGAGGATTCAATGCAAAAATAGCTCCCATAAAATAAAATAATATTTATGGGATTCATGAGTTTCACATGAAGTAAATGGGAGGGAGACTATGCTTTTTCTGTTGGCAATCTTAAATACAATAAAAAAAGAGTATATTGCGAGCTGGGTCCATCATACTGTAGATTTAAGTCGGTTGTGGGGGTGAGGGGTCATGATAGTCTTCTGAAGCAGTGGGAAACACTCTATGGACTGGTTGTGACATTAGACAAGCGACTGAACGCTGGACAATGAAGGTGTGTGTGAGACGGATGACCAGGCCACTGGAGCCCCCCGTTATCTCAGTGTCACTTCTCACAGTGCCTCTGATCACTTTACTGAGCGCTGATGGAGAGAGAATACTCAGAGACAGAGCAGCCATGACACCCCTCCACTATCAGGATCTTCAAATCGATTGTGATGGACGGACCAGCACCACACTGACCCCAGTGACAAACCGAACAATGGCACCATGAAAGGAAATGTGATGATAGACAGCCAAAGAAAAGGTTGAATAAAATATAAGGCACATAAAAAAAGTAAATATTTAATGTTTTAGATTTTAGATTTCCAAAGAGGGCATACAAAGAAATGTTTACAACTGGTGGTGGTTCTTGTCTAGTGGAACCAATTTATTTAGAGCCTTGTTTGGGGACTTGAATTTGATATGTGGTCCTAATTTAGGCACTATTTAATATTGTTTTGTTGCACACTTTAGATCTGATTTTAGACTTGATTTTGAATTTGTTAAGTCCTGGAACTCGATTAGAACTAGTTTAGTTTAGGTTTTAATAGTTATTATTTTCAGTGTATTTCTGGTTCAGTCCTGGTATAGTCCTAAAGTGAATTTAAAAGCAGAATAATATATATCATATAAATATTGTCGTTGTTGCTAATATTTTAAATCTGCAAATACATTTGAATGACAACGTTTAAAAGGTTGTAGAGTTTCTTTAAAATATGAATCACACATCAACAGATACTGATGTGAAAATGCAACAAAAACCTCTAAATTGGTTACACTATATTTAATTAATCAGGTATGACACATAACTTGGTAATCTATAAAATACTAATACCAGGTAGGCACTTTAAAAAGATCTCTGCTTTCCTACAAAACTCAAGCGTTACTAAACAGTGTCATCCCAATAAAACTGTATACTACAATGATTAGATCTTGGTTATGGATATAAACAATTACATTTCATCTTGTCACTTCCCTAATGAGTCGTTTGTGGGTCTCAGCCTTTAAATGTGCCCATTATCCGATCTCACATGGTGCAAAACTAAGGGCTAAAATGCAAATCTGCAATTATTAGTTTTCATATGCGCAGTGTTGAGAGCATAGAAAAATCAGCATGATTAATGAGGCGATTATATAAGAGCAAAAACTGGGACACAACTAATGCTGACTGGATTACAAAATGAAGATGATAAGCCTTGACGTCACCACGAGATTTTAACTGTTTCCTTAGAGTTACATTTTAGCATAAATTGTATTGCTTCTCATTTGTTGATTGTGGTGATGTTTTCTATACACTTTCCTTTAAGCATGTGGTTGTACAGGTTACCAGTGGTGGTACACAGGCTCTTTCTGTTGGTACTCATGTATTTTGCAATTCAATTTTTGATTTCATTTAGAGATTTGTGCCTGGTTAACACCTCGGCATCACTCTTGCCTCAAAGAAAGAAGGTCCTGGGCTCGAGTCCCAGACTGAGCAGTCGGGGCCTTTCTGTGTGGAGTTTGCATGTTCTCCCCGTGTCTGCGTAGGTTTCCTCCGGGTGTTCCGGCTTCCCCTACCACTAAAAACATGCTGGCCAGGGCAGACAATAATGGTGGCATGCTCTGTCGCAATGGCATCTGATCTACGTAATCTTGTTGTATGCACCATGTACAGTATAATGACAAATAAAGGACTTTACCTGGTCTAGTCCTGGTATAAACCTAAAGATGTTGGTTAGTTCCTGTTTTGGATCAAGTCTAATTTTAGTCCCTTTTACAGATATAAGCATTTGAGCATGTATCTCCAATGCTACATTCTTTATGCAATATATTAATTGTTGAAGCAAAATGTTGCTTGATTTATGAGAAATTTGCTTATAGAGATTAGCAAGAATTATGCCGCTGCAGCATCATTAAAGCTAGCCCGTGTCATTAGCTATCACTTTGTGTCTGAAACAATGGTTTGCAGACACCAAGGACTCACCCATTAGCCTTTCATTTAATGACTGTCTGTAAATTTGCTTGTGCTGTTTAAAGAGGCCAGGCTTAGCGATGAGTGACTTTATAGAACTGTGGAATTTGTAAATAGACTCGGAGCTCAAAGTGTTAGCATAAGAAACAACTGCATATTCAAATAAACTTTTACCACAAAGATGTAAACTTAGTGACCTGGAGCTGCTGAAGCACTGCCATCTGTGCAACATTGTGTATACTTACTGCTTACAAAATGTGATGTTACTCACACATGACAAAATATCAAGTTAAGAGTGACCACCATATGGGTGAGGGTTAGTGTGACTGAGTGTGCTATGGTTTCTACCTATACAAACCCAATGCATTATTTTTATTTATTTTGAAAAGCATGCAATATTTTGTAATAATGTTTCGTAATAGCCTACTATGATTGTCTGACTGTTTTTCTCAGTATGTTCTTAAATAACACTATCAGATATTAAAGAGATTAAGATTCAATATGTATACTGTATTTTGCCATCGCAGTGAATTTCTATGTAGTGCCGTTTTAATCACCCTTTTTCTCTATGCTTACAGGGAGGCATGCAGCAATAGGGCTCATAGAGGTTAAGTAGGGGACTCGAAGTAAGTTAAAGCTCAAGTCAAAAGGTCCTGTCTCCGGAAAATCAAGGTATCACTGTGCAGATCCAATTACCCTGACATTGATCTTTGGTTGTACCTCCTCCCTCAGTACTGACAGCTGCTCAATCGGCCTGATCAACTATCTCCTGCATCGGTGACAGCCACACAAGAGGAGGGAGATCTCAGATGAGGGACTAAAAATAAAGCTAGGGAGGAGTGAGAACCTGAAGACTGAAGATAGGAACATGATGAATTAGGACAGGAAGTCAAAACGAGGCCGACAAAAAATTAAAAGCCACAATCTCAGCAAAATGTGTATCTCCAATTTCTTGGTAGGGCGCTTCTTGTTCAGCATATTGCTTTAGTGTGCGCTATTCTTTCATTAAGTTTAACCAAATGTAACTGGGAGTAATAAGAACTGGCAGAGACTTCGAGCTGCCTTACCTGGCAGTGGGTCCATAGATGAGTGGATGATGGTTACATGGATAGCAATGCAAATGGGTGGTGATGTTTGATGGGTCTTGATATGGTGGGGGTGAGTATGAGGTTGCAAATGAACTCCTGGTGAACGAGACGAGACAGAAAACATTGAAATGCACAGACAGTCAGGGGTACAGAAAACAGCTTATTCTGAACTACTGTATTACTTATGCACCATGCAAACACATAGCTTCATGCACACATACAGTATTTGTACACGTGCAAAATCTAAATGTATGCAAAAATGAAACTCAAAAAACGCATATAACTAGGGAAAAACTGTCGCCATATTGTGTGGGACAATTTTTTGACTGGAATATGTAGATCATGTTGAAAATGTTATGGCAATGCTAATGGGGGCGCCATGATCATGAGGATGAAGAGTGTATAATATTGTGTAAAATGACTAAAAGCGACACAGAAAAATATTTCCATTTATTCCCACCCATGACAAACTCAATCACAAACTTGTCATACCACAAATTGGGCACTAACACACACATTCACACCACATCTGCCCTGCCCACGACCCCCTCATCCAAACACCAACACCACCCTACCTGCTTATTTTTGAGGTCAAGTGATAGCTCATAGTCGGACGTAATCGAGTGCGAGCCGCCCCCATTTCGTTGCATCCTTAGTGGGGATGCTGTGTGGTGCAGACTGGCTCTTCTTCCTGTCACGCCCCCTTTGGCTCCACCCCCTTCTTCCTCATCCTCTTCCTCTGGTTTAGTTTCAGTCACCTCGTGTTGTTCTGTCTTGACCTCTGCGACTTCTTCCTCTACTACTGTTTCCATCTCCTCCTGGGGTATAGGTATGGGCTCCTGAGGCAGCTCCTGTGGAGGTTCCAGGATCAGGGTCTCAAATTGTGGGGCAGGTTCCATCTCAGGTTCAGGTTCAGGCTGTGGTTCAGGAGCAGGTGGGGGTATAGGGTCGGGCTCTGGCGGTGGTTTAGTTTCGGTTTGGGGATGGGGGTCACTCGGCTGCTGTACTGGTGGAGCTGGTATCTCTTCTTCCTCTTGCGGTGATTCTTCTGGTTGTAGTGGTTCTGGTTCTGGTTGGGGCTGTGCCTGGATCTCACTTTGCTCTCCTCCACCCTTCCCATCCTCCCCCACAGAGGCGTCCGGAGATAGGTCATCGCTGCAGAAAGGAGGAGAAAACGCAGAGTCAGGGTGCTGCTGTTCCCGTGGTGACCTCCTCTCCACGCTGCCTGGGTTCACCTGTTATTGTGTTTTGTATGACCTCACTCATTATGTCCAATTGAACAATCTAATACCTGAGCTGTACTAGCTATGCAAATTGGCCCATGGTTCTCAAACCTTTCACATCAGGTACCACATCAGAAATGATTTCTATAAATTTGATACATTTCAATGGGAGCTAACTTAGAGCTAAACTGAGGAATAAATCTGGAATTAATGCAGAAAATTCAAAAGCAAGGACCACACCAGCACTAAACCAGGTCTAAATCATGTCAAAACTAGGATGTCTATATTTCAGAATTAAGCAGTGGTACACACATCAAAAGCAGGCCTAAAACAGGAACAAAATAAACTTTACAAATGATCCCTGAGCAGCACAGAAAGAGATAACTGTACCTCCAGTGGTGCCTGTGGCAAAGATTGAGAACCATTGCTTTAGAACATTAAATACAATGTGTGCAATATAAAGACACTTATCAACATCATAGGAAAAAATGACAAAAGAAGTAACACACAGACACACACGCACACACACACACACACAGACATACACAGACACACACAAACACACAGACATCCAACCAGTGTGTTCTCCAATGTGATTTGAACTGTTTATAGTTAAGTGGTCCGCACTGATTAAAGATGTTTCATTAACTTTAGTCTTGATATACCTTCATTCCAACATTCTAATACATTCCTCCTTCTTTGTTTCATTACAAGCCTTATAGTTCCCAGAGTTTTAATGTACAGAGGGTGACTACTCACTGCCATGGAATCTTGAAAATAATTCAGCTAGCACAAAGTCAGGGCATGAAGAATTATAGCATTTTGCAGGCACCTGATTTATAGTTGTGTTAGGAGTAGGGCTAGGACAAAATATAGATATACCAATATATCAAGACCTTTTTTTGGTGATAATGTATCGATACGGCAAGCTCCTTATGAGCTGTATATGTATCATGAGCAATGCATCACGTATCGAATTATGAGGTACCCTGAGGTTCCCTGCTCTAGACACTGTGTACTGTATTAACAATTGCTATAAGGTGATACATTATCCCTGTAGTGAAGTTTTGGAAGTCGTTTTTTTTATTTAAAGTTTTTGTGATATAAATGATCATAAGAAATGGTCAGCAAAGCAATTTAATCTGAACAGACTTGTGCAAAAACATATTGTGCAACAACTTAAATACAGATGTTCTTGTAAGATACTCATGTTTAAGATTGGAACGATAGCATCTGGGCAAGGTTTGGCCAAATGAAGGCAGGCGTATCTTACTAGAGCCTACTGTGACACTACAACTCATAGTCATTCAGCACAAAACCAAGAGACTCTGGCAGACATACAAAAACAGAAAGTCCATATCTGGTGAAAAAACTTGGCATAGCCTTCTCTATAAATATGCTTTTTTAATTACTAAGCCCACAGTTTTTATAAGCACGTACATCAGAAGAAATGGACTTTGCTAACACCGGCTTCTGCTATGCCTTCTTGCACAGTAGTCTCATATTAATTTCACTTGGCAGGGCATAAGCACAGAGAAAGTATCTTTAACGGGATATAGCTGCAACCACTACTTTTTAAAATAGAGCTTCTATGAGTGATGAATAATAAATAAAGAAATAGTCTGCTGCTTCTACACTCAACTGCAGGTGAGGCTTTCTTGCACAAAAATAGACACGGCTAGAAAAACATAGTTCTTTCAGAGGGAGAGTTGTTGTCTCCTCCAACCACACCTTTGAGCCATTGTTCTGAATCCAAAATGAGACTTTACTTTTTTGCATTTTGCTTGATAATCTTGATTTGCTTAATAATCTGCCACCCAGTAATCTACAGGAGGCACTGGCTTTATGTTAAAGTTCGATAAAGGAAAAAGTTCCATCAGTGTCGTGCAGTGGAAGGTGTGTAAAAGGATTATTTATGAGGTGACGCATGCTGTCAGTGATAGCATACAGTACTTCTGTATCTATATGTGTGCATCCTGTGTGTGAATCAGCTCAGGACCTATTGTAAACAACTTCTCTTTGATCCAACCTGTAAGTCTCTTAAAGCCTCTGCATTTCAACTTCCCTCATACCTATCCATCCAGCCATTTCAGGCTTGTTGTCATCTTCACTGTCCGGGCGTCTCGCACACAAACATGTTCTTTCATTGTAGACACCCCATCCTCCTGCAGCTAAACTCTCTGACACTTAAGTCAGTTAAGGAGATTGAGCCATTCTGAGTGTCAACATGACTGACAACCAGGACTAACTTAGAATGCACCTCTCATTTCTCCATACGTCAGTGTTAAAGATGGATGAGTGCGGTGGCCTCCACTGGGACCCATCCAGAATATAATTACAGTGTCAGCTGAGACATGCTGTTTCTGTCATGTGTTAACATGCTTTTACCACAGTGGTGTGTGACAGGCTAAGACTGCTGGGTCTATACCATTATTACGGGACAAAAAGAACATTCAAAATATTAAAATATTTCTCAAAATAAAATGACATAAATCTATAAAATAATGGGACAGAATAAGAATTCTTTAGTCAGAGGTCACATCCTATAGAACTAGGACTACTGTGTGTAGCCTTGATGGGATGTTGCATCTGTTTGGCCTAAATATGCTTTAGTACAACGTGCACTCATGTACATGTACATCAACACTAGTTTGCTTTCATGTGTGCAGCTGTTGAGATATAATTATAGAGTGAATAGTTGTGCATATATGAACAATATTTATTAAAGAAGAGCACAGTGTACACTGAACCTGCCTGGTGGCAGGTCCAAGGGTCCTACTGCTACAATCTGCTTAAAGCATAGAGATACAGGGTAAAATACCACAAGCATCAACCCCAGAGTTAACCCCAGGCGCTGAGCATATGCTGCACTGTGAGCTGGGTCAGACCCTAACATCTGTATGGCGGGATAGTGTTGATTTGAGAGTAAACAGAAATGGTAGCTATGCACTGCAGGGACCTTCATTAACCTTGGCTGAAGGGCTTTTGCTGCGTCATCAGTGTGTGCGGGAGGTGAGATATTGGACCTTGTGACAAGTGAGTTCAAGGGTCTATCCTTTGGTGAAGCGCAGCCAGAGAGCTGCTGAAGAGGGCATTAGGAGGAGCACTGCATCAGCATAAGTCATCACAAATGAGATCCCTGAAGAAGCTGCCACTGCTATCACTTCTACATCAATGAGTTTTTCATTTGTGTCATGTCATTTTAAGAGCATTTTAATATTAATGACCTTATTTAGAATTTCCTGTCACTGATGTCGTTACATAAAGAAAAGGCAGGAGTATTTAGTTACCAAGTCACTTCTATTAATCCATTTCTTTTTCCACTTTATCAGTTAGTTAAGGCGTTCCTGCAGAATGAATCAGTTCATCAGGCTGAACACAAGGGCAGACTGAAGAGCACATGCGTTTGCATAAATAAGCACTTTTTATTCTTTGTGCAAAGGATAATGTGTGGGTAAATCTGCTGAATACATCACCCGTGTGCACTACAAATGTATCATTGTCTCAGTGAGCAGGAAAACAGGATTTACTGCAACATGGACAAAATTCAGACTTGAAGGGAGACCTTCCCTCCATCCATAGTGACAGTTTATAATAGGAAATGTGTGTTTTTGTGCATGGCTGCATACATTTTGCATACAATATATGTTTTTGTCTATATATATTTTTTATCATTATTTATTAGTTGTTTTACCTATATAAATATTGCCTCTATCTGAATAAATGAATCTATATCAGGAATAAATAAAGCTACATTGTGTATCTTGTGTAACTGCATTTTACATTTCTTCACATGCTGTGTGAGTGAATGGGGAGGAACAGTTTTCTGGCAGATCCACTATGACAGTGAGCAAGTGAATGTACTGCATCAGAAATGAGGGGATGGGGAGGAGAATGAAGGTGACAGGAACCAGGACAAAACTCTGACTCAAAATATGACTGTGAGCCAACACACAAACCTAATGCAGTATACCGTAGGTTTTGAGAGAACAATTTAGCTAAACACAAATTCTGCTGATTATTGGCAGGCTAAGAGTTTTCCTAATTACTCCTATGGTGTGTCATTGGAGTCCTAATTAAAATCAAGCTATCATGTAGCAGTGGGTAGGCATGCGCCCTGCAACCAGAGGGTAGCCGGTTCGAATCCCTTTGCGAGTGCCACGCCTCTGTCAGTGTGCCCCAGGGCAGCTGTGGCTACACAAGTAGCTTACCACCATTGGCTGTGACTGTTGAGTGTATGAATAATGTAATTGGAAAGCGTCTTTGAGTGTTGATAAAAGCCCTATAAAACCGATGCATTATTATTATTACACTTGGTAGGTTCATGTACACACACACTCCTTTATTCCTCATACTCCCTTATGAGCCACCCTCTCATATCATGACAATCTATATAAGACAGAAAAGAGGTAAGATGCTTTCTACGTGTTGTGTGATCTATGCCAAGGCAGCAAACGCTTTAATGTCCTCTGCAAATATAGCCCCACATGTTTAAACCATGAGCTATAAATTCACATGCTTATACAATATGTGCTCCCTTTATCCTCAAAAGAAGAAACCCCCATATTGCACCATACAGCAAAAATCTATAGGACTTGAAGCATGTAAAACAAACAGAGCATTATATTAACTGTGTATGAACTTCTCCTTGAGTAGCATGGCCTGGTAGGTAGTATCGTCTATGCTTTCTGCTCGCCTCATCTGATCAATCATAAGAAGATGTATTGGTTATGGGGATGCCAATCAATACGGGGCTTGGTTGGAAAGACATAGCTCATAAATAATAGTGTTTAAAAAAGGTGGGGTAAACTGTGGGATTAAACATGAGACAGGAGTTAATATGAGCAGATCATTTTTCCAATGCTAAAGAAGAGGCCTATGCTTTTATTGACTTTCTACGTTATAAATAGATTTTTAAAAACTACAAGGCCATGCACCTAATCTAAGATTTAACAGAAGGGTTTTTTGCATTTTGGGAGTTCTAAATGTGAAATGCTAATCTAAAGATGGACCAAATCTTTTCAAAAAGCTTGAAAAAAAGAGAAGAAAAGTCCTATTGCTTATATAAAGAGATGGGTGTATGACCAATGTTTGCAAAGAGACAAGATGGGGCATAAACTGCTCCTTGCCTCCTGGTGCAAAAGTGTCAGGCATTCATTTATTTGTTGTGAATGCTAAAGCTAAATAAGAAAATCTGCCTAAAAGGTTTTAGAGAGTTGTTTAAACAAACCGTATGCTAAAGGAGTCTTAATGTATTTACTGTGACCAGGGGCTAAGCAGTGCAATGTCAATGGGATCTCTTTTCAACAACAACACAGCACATGCAGGGTATGAAAACAGGTTGGCCTCGTGAAATATGAAAGAGGGATTTCAAATTGAATCTCTTCAAAAGCTGCTGCCCCAGGATGTTGGTAAAATGGAAGGGAAAAGCTGCAGAATAAAAGTGGAAACAGACAGAGAGATCTATGGTTGACGAAAAATATATGAACATCTCAGGACGACTTCAAGGGTGAAGAGTCAGTGACACCAGATGTCACATAAATATTAGCACTGTTGAATTTCCTGGGTCACACAAAAGTCAAGCAGGCATTTGTACAGTCCTAGCAAAAAGTTAAATGCTAAACGGCAACCAATTTGATCTGGCGTTGGTATGATATAAATGTACTAACATGGTCCTTCCAAAACCGGAAATAACAGAGAACTATATGAGTCTAAGCCCTCATAATAACAAATGAGGTATTCTTTCATTTCACCATCGGGAATGTTGTTCTCTGCATTTGAGCAATCTGTTAATGCTACAATTACAACCCATCACTAGTATTGGAAACCACTGAGCAATGACATGGGACCCTCTACCAAATAAAATTCATGATTTAAAGGCAAAAGGAATATATTCTCAGATTTACTTTTGTTACAACACACTAAAGCTGTAATAACATACTGGAAACAAAGACAAAGTAATTTTTATGTTAGTGGATCTGCTTCTTCTGTAGAGGCAGAGACACTGTGTGCTCACGAACAGCAGCTCCTCAAGACAGGATTCAGAGCTGCTGCTTTGCGGCACTGTCTGTGACTGGAACAAACATTGAGCCGCCCTCATCCTGATGATTTCAGAAGCTAATTGCCTATTATGTAGGCTGTCAGTGAGAAATAAAAAAAATTTGACACATTTTCCCTTTTTCTATTTGTCTAGAAATATCCCTCAGGCAGATCTCAGATGTCAAAGTATTATTACTTGTACATATTAAAGAAACACAGAGCTCTGTGATATTGCAGTGATCACGATAGTCACAAAACATGCGACTGTATTATGAGCAACCCTCCTTCTAAAATGTCTTAGTTATTTATACATTACTGTGGGATTTATGCTTTACAGTGCAGGTTAGTTTCATCACACAGTTCTACTTCTGCATAGCTAATGTTCTGCATTATGTTGTTAAAGGAGTCACATGATAATGCAGGATTTCATCACTCTAATGCGGAAGACAATGGTTATTATTAAAGCTCAAGTTGTCCATAGTTTGACAAAACCAGCTAAATAAATATCATACTCTCCCTTTACACTACAGATGAGAGAGTATGTGACGAACAGCTTGACATATTGTATTTTAAATTATTACTTTCCCAGAAGCAAAAATACATCACAGCTTTATGAAAATGTTAAACTCCCTATATTATTTGTACAGAGAGAACTTTACTAATATCTGCTGATTATCTGAGGCTGCTCGACAATACATAAACACCTCATGCCAAAGGGAGACATAGACATATATTATAATTTTTAAAACATAATTTGTATTATTTACTAAAATAGTCTTCAAATTTAGACTGGGGCTACTGGTTGGCAAGGGGCATTCAGATGCATGGGCTGAGGTGAGTTGATTGCATTAAAACAGGAGTTAAGCATAATTTAGCAAATGCAATTCATGTGTAGAAGTTCAACCCGCTCGTACACCATGGAAATGCATAAACAGTATGGTAGTCCATGACCCTGCAGGAGAAGTGAAAACTTTTATGCACTGTAAGCTGGCACAGTTCAGATACACTTTATTTACTTTGATCAGTGTATGAAGAGATAAGGGAGTGTGGCTGACATGTGGTGTAAGCTTTTCAAAGCTCTTGTGTGGTGTTTTACACAGAAAGGCCCTTGACCGCTGCAAATACACAGTCAGCAGAGCAATGACAGATCTCTAATGGATACAGACACAACACAGCCTTAGACCTGTGAGCCTTCGAAGACATTACAACTATGAACCAAACAGGAAGATTCTGTGTGCATTGATTAATTCAATTTAATGGTATGAATAGAGATACAGACACAAAGTTAGTTCCTTTAAGGATGAAGCTTGAATAGGAGCTGTGTTGTCTTGCACTAGCCACTCACTCACAGACACATCCTCTATCATCTGTCACTGTCCTCACAGACTGATACACCCTCATACACTCACTACTATGGCGAGGCAGGCGTTTCTCATCGGTGAAATTGCTTTTTGAGTATCGAGGAAATGTTGTTCTCAGTTAAGTTCCGGGATGCTGTATCAGTGTGACAATAGAGACATTATCATTGGTGACTTTATATATGGTAGATTGATTGAGAACATCAGTGCTAGGTTCTCAACAAAACAAGACAATTAAACAATAATATTAGCTCATTTTAACCATTAGGTTCTGGTTGCTCACTGACACTAATTCAATTGAATATTGTAAATAAAGTCTATAATAGCCAGCATTAAATTGAATAATGACAACAGTTTGCAGGACAGTAACATGACTGTATTAGATACTGAATTAGTTGAAAAGGTATAAGTTGATTTGTTATAGAAAGCAAAATATATATATATGTATATTTTATAGGGGTCCTGAGCACATAATTGAGTATTTAAGGTAAGCCAAGTGACATGATAATGGTCAGATTCATTCAGATTATGAACACAGTGAGCAAAAATCACCCCCAAAGGATAAAAAAAACATCACACTGCAGCCAAAAGGCAAAAGGCCTATGCTCATCCCTATGTCTGGGTGATAGTCATTAGTCTGACTGGTCTCTGGACACACACACGCACTGGGTATAATGGGTTTAATACATCCAACTATTCACTTCTTGTCTCTGCTCACTGCTTCATTTACAGTGAGCCGTTTTGAGCACAGGCAGGTTGAGGGTGCATTGTCAGCATATTTTTGCCTCTCCTCTTCCTCCTCCCACTCACCTACTCTTCCTCACCTCTCATATCTGTGTTGATCTAGCTTCGCACAACCGCCAACGTGCTGTCAGGACAAGGACTCTGCAGCACCATGTACGCTTGGTGTGACAGAGGTACCCACGCCGGGGACACCTAATGTCCTTTCACAACCAAAAAATGGGGAACAACCTGTACCCTTTAGAAAGCTACCTTCTTCAGCGTGTATGAGGCTGGGGAGTGGGACAGGTGCAAATCCAATATAATTGACACTTTTATGTCTCTGTAAACAACTCACTGGTTCACCCAAGCACTCAGGTTGATCAATAAATAGCAAGTCGCATCTTTGTTCACTGCATCAACTCACCAAAATCTTTTTATTTTGTTATTATTTAGTGGATGATTGTATGTCTCTGTGTCAGCTTTGTGACTAATTGGCCATTGTCCAGGTTGTCCAGTAAGCTGAAACCCCCAACAAAAAAGTAGAAGAAAAGGATGAATGAATGAATACTCTTTGGTTATGTTGAATACTGTTTTCAGTAAGGTGAAGGTATAGCCAAAGAAGAGGCTGGTGATGATCATGGATGGCCCCCCAGAACATTTTTGATTGATTCTGTTAGTTCTGCAGCAGGGAGTAACTGTAATACAGCATTGAGAAGAACCAGCTCATCCCAAAGCTCTTTCTTCTAAAGATTCTCACAACTCTCACCTTTACACTAGGGATGTTTTATCACAGCAGAGTCAGCCACAAGCCTAAAGTATTGACTGCAAAACGAGACTAAAGGACTTCAGGGAACCTCCTGATGCTGAATAATAGGATAGCACACTATTAAAGGCAGTGGTTGAGGACAAAGAAAGGAAGGGCATGGATGCTTCTGCTGTGGCACATTCTGTGGGTGCCGTAAAGAGTGACAGCTTGAAAAATGGCGGCAATGTTTGGCATGCAACTATGAAAATGAAACTGATTCAACTTGATTTTGTCCGGCTTTTAGGTTCAGAGTTTTCTATTTCTGCTTAAATTCACATGAATTGAATGATTTAGTTGTTTAATACTAAAACATTCAATCTCAGCCAATAGCCTTAATTTTCTAATGTCGTTCTGCCCCGGACTGGACGTTATCCTGCATACCCCTTGATGTAGATTTTCTCTTAAATCATATGAAATCGTTACTGTGCATAGTATTCATCTCAACTGCAATCAAAGACTCTGCATTCAGCCTGAGTACAAAGAGTGCTGCAGTATTAGGAAAAGATATGCAGCGGCTGTAACGATCATCTCATTTCTACACAAAAAACCCAAAGCATTATGGGAAATGTAGATTCATTGTTTTGTTTGGTGCTGCAGCTCGAACTAGCCCAGAATGGTTATTACTGCAAAACAGGCCTGCAGCACATTTCAATACTGTTGGAGTAATGGCGATGGCTGTGCCTCTAGGGACAAGTCAGCCAGCTCCCTGAAAATGACCATTGTTTAACAGAGTGTATTATGGGATATAAATGAGCAGTATTTCGAGATAGACGCAGCAAATATATAAATTGTACTCGTCAGCGGCCTATATGTCAAACGTTGGGGATGAGAAGTTTCCTTTTTATAACCCGATGTCAGTGCGGATCTATTTATACGAGAATCTAAAAGCCTGCTGATTCATGACGCCCATAGACATAGTAAGCAACACGCACAAGGGCTTCTGCTGCAAAGTCATCAAATGTTGTGCTTTTATGAAATCTCCCCTCTGTAATAAAACTCTCACAATGCTGAGATAAGCCACAGAGCGGAGGAAGGAAGAAGTCTAAGACCTCAAAGGTTATATACTCACAGCAGTGTTTTTGAGTTGAGCTAGGAACCTAGCAAAGAGTATTTCATTCTATTTCAATTCTGTTTTGTCTCGTCTGGGTGCATATGAAAAAGGCCTCAAATCGCTAATGAGGGCTTCATAATAAAAGTGCAGGATCATGGCTTTGTTGTAATTTCTTGCATTGAGGAAGCCTAAGGTAACAGAAAAAGAGTCTAATCTTAAATGAATTGAAAATTGCGTATTCATTGTTATTAATATTGGTAAGATATCCCAGGATGTGTTTGAAAAGGAAAAAAAACAACAATAAAAGTTGAATGGATAGAGCCTAGAGGGAAACGACACCGCCTGATTGGCTGAGAGGAACAACCTTTGAGCCAATAGGAAGATAACAAAGGATTGGTTGGTGTAAAAATAAGAATTAAACATGAAACATTACAGTTATTAGAAATCTGAATGCCTTCCGGTTTAAACATGGCAACAAATGACACAACTTGTGATCATTGTGTCGTAATCGCATGGCTCTCTGCTGTAGCCTCTGTTCCCATGACAACAGGACAGCAAGCAGACAAGGTCACTCTCCTACGAAGATGACAGCGTGCAACAGGGAGACCGAGGCAAACGCACACGAGATATTAAACCTACAGTGTTTAAAGGTGACTGGCTTCTCAAATATGTGATTAGATTCTCAGGTAAAATCAATTTAGGACTCTCAAATGTAGGGAGGCGTTGAAGACACATCTACAGAGGTGGCTGGAGGATTTGGACTCAAGTTAAAAAGTAGTCATAAAATAATGAATCAAGTAGGAATACAAATATCTGGTGAAAAAAATTATACAATAAATTATTAAATCTAACATCTGATTTTTCTTCTAGGAGCCAAAAATATAACATAACATTCTTGTATTTCTGACCAAACTAAAAATCTTTCAGAATAACATAAATTAAAAAACTAATTTCCATTTTTTATTTTTTTTTACCTCCATAACAGAAAGCAATTCCATGGTACAGGTGTACAGAGGTGGGTATAGAAGCCAAAATTGTACATAGTCAAAAAATATGAAAAAACTGCAAATATAACTATATACCACCTCTACATATCTCCTTCAACAACAGTGAAGTCCACACAGCTGTGGCTGGACTATAAAAAGTACAGTGGCATACTTTTTCATCATGCCCCTGAACGTCCTCCAACTACGGATCAATCGCTCTATCAGCTCATCCTTCTGCCTCAATGCATCATGGTTCCTGTAGTCCTGCTGCTTCCCCTGCACAGCCACAACCTCAATCTGTCTTGGTCACAAGTAAAAGTGACAAAGCCTTTATAGCTGTGTCCTTATGTGTCATGTGTCACCACTACGCTGATCGACTCGGCTAATTAGTACATTTTATTAGCCTCTCCATACCTGTGACTCAAAGAGCAACAAACGGTGGCTCCTACAAAGGGTGTTTTAATTTACTCCTGAAACTCTATACTGGCCACTTTATTAGGTTACTCCAGTGTTTGTATGTTGTTAACTTTATATTTCTGCAGTTATATAGTGCAATATAACAGTTATTTGTGGATATATATAAGCTACTGTTTCATCACTTATAGACCAGGGACGCCCCTTATTGTTTTCCTTGATACTGCATCTCATCATGATGGTTAATACCTGATGTTCCAGTGGATAATCATAAATACGTCACGTGGTATCAATCAGGTGTGTTTCCTGTATAATTCATGTAATTCATGTTCATTCAGTTTTTATCCGGCACACAATCAGGTTAGTTTGGATGTGCGTGTCATTTTTTCACTTTATTAGGTAGACCTTATTCCTCATGAAATGGCACCTGGTGTGTTCATCTGTTGCTATAGCCATCTGGTTCATGTTTAGTCATTATGCATACAGACTGCCATTTGTATCTGAGCTAATGTTGTCTATAATCAATAGAATAACATCATTCTCTGAAATACTCAGGCCACCTGGCACCAACATCCAAAGTTTATTTAATAGTGCTTGGCTTTAGATTTAACTTAAGCTGGCCTGTGTTCAAAATGTGTGCACAACTCAATTCACCGGCTTGATTTGAAAAGTTGATATCGAGTGGCCAGAGTGTTATTGTCTTCATTGTATTGTGTAACATTTTATTTATTGGTGTTCTATGTATATTAATAATCAAGGGCATTTAAAAATAGACCTTAAAATGTATTTTGGCATTGACTCAAGAAAGAAGTGCATTTCATCACCTCTCACTCACTGTGTTATCATTTCTTACCACTAGGAGGCTTGCCTCTAATGCCTATCATAAAATATAAGGTTAACTAGGCCTGTGCTGTCGTCCCCGACAGCAAGGTGTATATCGGCGAAAACGGCCCCGTACGTCTGCCCCGTACGTCTGCCCCGTACGTCTGCCCATACGTGCTACAACTGTTACCA
>JAVQKC010112291.1:0-19304 GCA_036025475.1 Philypnodon macrostomus | reverse complement strand
ATCAAAAAAGTGATTAAGGTCCCATTGGTAACAGTTGTAGCACGTATGGGCAGACGTACGGGGCCGTTTTCGCCGATATACACCTTGCTGTCGGGGACGACAGCACAGGCCTAGTTCTAAAGTTTGTAATTGAGCTGGAGGAAGACTCAACATTCTACGGTAGATTCTGCTTCATAAGTGTCAATTTGATATTAGTGGACCTATCAACATGTAACAAAAAGATAAAAGCTCCTTCTCTTTACTGAGGTCGAGCAAAGTCATGATATTCAGTAGACAAGCCAATAAGCCATACGTTTTTACAGTTAACCTAATTGCAAATAATAATCATGAGTCTCAATATATTTGGAGATTTTCATTCAAAATTGCATGTAATGAACGTGAACACAACCCATCAACCAAAGTAGACCTCTCAGCGGCGCCTGAAGGCCCGGGATATCCTCCAGGCGTTGGGCTCCTCATACCGGTTGTACAAAGGCTCGAGGCGCTGCTGTTTCTTCTGTTTGCTGAGGCGAGTGGGGTCTGACACTTTGAAGAAGGCCGGGGAAAACTCCACAAGCCAACGAGGGTCAATGGTGGTCACTTCACGCATGTACTCCTTAGTGGTCAACACCAATTCGTGATACACAACCCTGGGGAAATAAAATATTGTAATAAAGCATTCACAATTTAGATATGGAACAACTTTACCACAAAAAATAATATAATAATAAAACCAGTGGGCCTAAAACAAGACTATGGCAGGTCTAATCCTAGAACTGAAATGAGCATTAATGCATTATTCTTAAGAGGACTAAGCCAGAAGTGTCCCACATGTCAAAAAAAGTCTCAAATAAACTCAATCAAGGCTTATAGTTGCAAAATACCACAATACCACATTTTGAGAAATACAGCCCAATACTCTAAAAGCTACATTTAGGCCTTGTAAACTCCCAAAACAGTTTATCAAAATGTTGACATACCATTCAGGCTGGCGATTGAAGAGAGCACTAGATGGATGGATGTAGACCACTTGTTGGTCAATCAGAGTCCTGTATCCCTCCTGGGGGTCTTTTTTGGCTGCGTTTCTGAAAAAGCCACTGCAAATGGCTTTCTGAACACGCACCGTTGCTTTGCCACATGACACCACATCCAGTTTATGCCTGTAACGTGAAAGTACATGATGTTATTATACTGAAAGTTCACACTACAGTCTCGATGTATTATTTAGTCAAACTTGCCTGTCCATGATCCCCAGCATCTGTTTGCGGATATCTTGGGCCCTGCGCAGAGACCTGGCCTGGATGAAGTTCTCGTAACACCATGGGTTTGAAAACTTGTTGTTTTTCCAGGAGTTGTACACAGCGAGTAACGTCAGGTGATCGCCCTCAGGTTGGTGGAACTTCGCCTTCTTCTGGTCGGCCAAAGCCTGTTTGTCCTATAAACGCAGTAACCCAAGACAAATGTTAAGCTCGTTTTTATAGGCTACACCGTAATGCATTAAACACACGGGGACCATGGAAACGGAGCTTGTTAGCTTGAGAAATATCAATAAAAAAAACAACATTGAAAGTTTTCAAATTGTTTACTTGAATATGAAGAATATTTAAAATCACATAATCTCAACTATAGCAGAAATGATCTGAACAAATCATGTGAATGTAATATGCCACAATAGCTTTTACATTTAATTTGACTTTCAGGGAAATTAAGAGCACTGTTTATTTCACAGCTGGCGACAAAAAGCATGAATAAAAAAAACATAACATAAATGACAAATGTATTCACAGAATTGGTATTTAGTCAGAAATAACTCATTGTTTTTCCTGGTAAGAGCCAAGACTCAGCAGGGGCAGCTCTGTCTATGGTGGAGCATATGTGTTTTTTCATAGCAGTCATCTGTGAATTCTCAAGCACAAGTCATGTGGGTAGGTTTAACTGTACCATATAACAAAAATACCTTTGGTCTGTAGAAGACATTCTGCACTGACAGCATAGATACAATGGTGAGCATTTCTTCACTGCAGCCCAAATGGACCGACATGATCAGCATTTTACACAACATGGGCTCCAGAGGAAATTCTGCCATCTACAGGAAACAAGAAATACAATCATTGACAACTCTTTGACGTGACATTTTGTGCAAGAACAATGTAAGACTTTATTCGTTTATTACCCTTCTTCCCAGTCGTGTGAGTAATCCTTCATCATCCAGCGCCCCCAGAGTGTACAGCTGCTCCATGGCTGTGATCAGAGTCTCCATCGGAGGAGCGTCCATAAAGTCAAAGGACAGGAGGTCATTGATGCCCATAGCCTTGTCGAGCAAAAAGGGAAGAAATCGTCATTACGAGAACTGAATTAATCTATACGCAAGACAATTTAACAAGAGTTCATACCTTTAGTGAGAGCACAGTGCTGGCCAAGTTGGTTCTCTGGATCTCAGGCACATTGGTGGTCAACATCTCATCTCTGTACGCTCTCTCTGTGTACAATCTGTAACACTTTCCTGGGCCTGTCCTACCAGCACGACCTGCCCTCTGCTTAGCTTGAGCCTGGAGGAAGAGGTTATGATGCGTTAATAAAATTGACTTTTGTTTGAAATGAACACTTTTTATTGATGTAATTAATACATTACCTGTGAAATGGGAGTGACTACAAGCTGATCAATGCCAGTCTTCGAGTTGTACACCTTCTGCTTCACAAACCCAGGGTCAACCACATAATATATCCCATCGATGGTCAGGGATGTCTCAGCAATGTTTGTAGCAATGACAACCTACAAGGCACAGAAAATGTCATTAAATATATAAGCAGATACATAACTACATAAATAAAGGTGTTTTTGGAAGCATAATTTACTACAAAGGAAAACATATGCATACCTTTCTGCTGCCAGGTGGTGCTGGGTCAAAGATTCTGGTCTGCATTTCACTGGGCAGAGCGGAGTACACAGGCAGGATGATGAGTTCAGGGACATCAGGCCCTAAAGACTTCATCCGCTCATAAAGGATCTCACAGGCTGTGTCGATTTCTTCTTGACCGGTCAGAAACACCAAAATATCACCTGAGGAGAAAAAAGAGAAAACATTACATTCATTAATCATAATCACACATTTTGCCCTTGAGTGTGACTGGAACAAAAATCATAGTTAATTTCATATATCAGCATATCTTTTTCACTTTGTCCATTGATAATACATGTATTGAGAGCTGAAACACAAAGCCATATATAAACAGATGGCGTTTTTTATAGATAAAAAACTATGTGCAAGTGTAATCAATGTGTTCATACCAGGAGGCTCTGTCAGGTGAATCTGCATGACAGTGATTAGACTGGCATCCAAATAGTCCGTCTCAGGCTCTTTGGTGTAGAGGACCTCCACAGGGTAGGTTCTTCCTGGGATGGTGAAGATGGGAGCTTCGTAGAAATATTGAGAGAACTTGACGGCGTCCAGTGTGGCAGATGTTACAATCAGCTTCATGTCTGTGCGCTTTTGTACAGTCTAAAAGAAACAGATAAGGTTTCAATTACTCTCCAGTGAATTTTAATAATATGATACAATAAAGCAGACATACCTTCTTGAGCAGCCCAAAGAGGACATCAGTGTGGATAGTCCTCTCGTGGGCCTCGTCCAACATGATGATGGAATACTGCCCCAGTTCAGAGTCGATCAGACACTCTCTCAGTAACATACCGTCTGTCATGTATTTGATCACAGTCTCCGGGCTTGTGCAGTCCTCAAAACGGATGGTGTAGCCAACCTGGTAATAACAGAATGAACCAGATATGCATCAGCAATGGTGACCACTGCATAATAATATTTCCATGTGATTAAAGCACTCACCTCCTGTCCTAAACAGCACCCGTACTCCTCAGAGACCCTCTTGGCCACAGACATGGCGGCCACACGTCGAGGCTGAGTGCAGCCTATCTTTCCTCGGCTGGTGTACCCGGCCTCGGCCAGGTACTGTGTGATCTGTGTGGTCTTACCGGAGCCCGTCTCTCCGATCACAATCAGGATCTGGTTATCGTGGACAGCCTGAGACAAAGAACATAAAAACATCAATTAAAGCTGAAAATGTAGCACAACAGAACAATGTAATAAGAACATACAAATGTGATAAAAGTGTACATTGTTAAAAGGATTATAATAGCACATAAGTTAAAACCTGAATGAGCTGCTCCTTGAGTTTGTAGATGGGCAGACTCTCCCTCTGCTCTAAGATGGAGAGCTGGGTTTTCTTTCCATATGAGGCCTTGTTGCCCCCAAAGGCATGCTTCTTCCATTCGGGGATATCATTGGGCATCATGCCAATGCCCCTCATGTTAGCTGCAATCTGCCTCCCATCAGCTGCAAAAGAGGAAGACAAATATATAGTTGTGTCTCTTTCAAACTATGAAAATCCCATTAATCCAATGAATAGATCACAGCCCACTCTTGGGTTATGGCAGGATAGGGTTTGAGCACCCGGGGCCATGCAGGGCACAAACTCAACAAGACATTTCCATCCGGCCAGAGTGGGCTGCAGGAACCCAGATAAACATCTCCACAACCGCAAAGCCTTGAGGTCTGTTAATGCCAATCAGTGCGAGTCATATCGCCTTGGTTTTCACACACACCCTACACATCAAATTAAAATCTTAAACTTTATCATCTGGAGCTGGAGAATATTTAAGTGTCAATTGTCAGTCACCAGATGTTCCTAATTCACACCATTTGATTGAGTAAAGTCATCCTGATCAGTACCAGCTGGTGTTTTTTTTAACATTTATGTAATAAACCTCACCATCAGGCAGTGGGTCGACCCAGTGCTTGTTGAGCCCCATGGGGATGGAGTCCATCTCTGCCTCTCGTGCCGCCTGCTTCACCTCCCGCCGCTCTTTTGCCAGAGCACTCTGCATCATAGCAGCCTGTGACAGTGAGCCATCTGGATTCTGCCACACACAAGAAGAGCAAAGGATAACAGATAAAGATAAAACCAATAGTTCAGACATGGTTACCAGCTATACTGTTTTATGTTGAAAATACTATACCTTTACAATCTTTACAGGACTCATATCCATGCTCTGTTTGGTGTGGCCTCTCAGGAATGGAGGTTCTTCTTCAACAAGCTCAATCTCCAAGTCCTCATCTGAATACCAAAAGCGTTTCGTAAGCCATCATAGCCAGAAGCAAAGAATACATAATATATCCCCCGAGAATCATGGCATGCATACTTTAACAAAACTATTACACACGTTGGCAAACATATCAACCACAAAGACGGTGAAAATGCTGACAAGAACAACGACGTAACATGATAATATATACCTTCTTCATCATCCACTTTAGGTAGAATTCCTGTTTCATCATCAAAATCTGGAAACTCCTCTTTAGACAAAACATTGGCAGCAATCATCTGAATGGCAAAGCAACAGAACAACTCAGTTACTTATAAAGAATATGGATAAAAAGTTAAACTGCGCACATTTGATAGAACCCCAGAATCCCCACCTGCTTGATCTCCCATTTCTCAGGGTCAGAGATCTTGGTGAGCCTTTTGCGCTCCAGGGTGTCGTCCTGCTCCAGCTCAGGGGCGTGGCCTGGGTTGAGGTTGCTGGGGCGGTCTGGGTTTCTCATTGTGGGCTCGTCACCTCCGTCTGGGCCCACGTTCCTCCTTCTGTTGGGGTTCAAGTCCTCCCCGGTATCCTGATCTACATCCTGTCAATGAAAGGGTAACGCATTTGGTCAGTTAGAAGCACCTCTGAACTAAATGTAGCCAAACAACAGATTAGCAATGTTATTCTTTTACCTTCATACTAAGACTGGTTTTGGAGCCAGTGAAGGATAGGACCTTGACTTTGACCCGTTGACCCTTACTGACTACATCTGCCACATTGGCCACTCGACCTTCTCTACGCAGCTCTGAAATGTGGACCAAACCTTCCCAACGTTTCCTTTAAAAACAAGCAATTTTGTGATACACCAAGAAATTGTGGCTCTGATGGTAAAAAATATATTAACAGTGTCAATCAATATCAGGTTAAATACCATAGTTTTACTGAAATATATTTAGAATTTTGGAATATGGACATTGTGTTTGCCAATATTGCAATACTATAGATTTGTGACATACAACATAATTTACAGAACAATAAATAAAAACTGTATTTTTACACTTGAGATCAAAAGTGTTCTGAGACCTACCTCAGTCCCTCCAGCTGAACAAAACAACCAAACTGCATGATGCTGGTGACTTTGCCATTGTATATGTCTCCTACAGAAGGCTCTTCAGGCGGAGGACGGTCCACATGTTTGTCTTTCCAGTCCCGGTCCTCTTTGCGGGGGCTTGGGGATCGTTCACTCCAGCGAGACGATTTGTCCCTCCTCTTCCCTCTGTCTCTGTCTCGTTCCCGATCCCGGTGTCTGTCCCGGTCTCTGGAGCGGGACCTGGAGCGAGATCTGTGACGTCTTTTCCGGTCTCTGTGTCTATCTCTGTCTCTGCTTCTGCTGCGGCTTCGACTGCGCCGTCTACTCTTCTCTGACCTAAAAGATCAAAAAAATATATAGAAATAAAATTATTCACTTATAAAAAGCTTCACAATTTTACTACTTTGGTGCAAACATGTAGCAATTATCTTACCTGCTTTTGCTGCTGTCAGCTTTGATCCCGCTCACACTTGGCATGAACATCTCAAGCTCTTTCATTGCATCTGCAGCTACCTTCACGTCATCTTCATCTAGTGGTTTCTGAAAGACAAATAAACAGAACATTTATACACACCCGATACAATCCTACTGCCTTATTCAAAGACAAAGTAATACCTTTGGCTCTGGGTCATTTGGTCTGCACAGGGCAGGAAACAATTCTTTGAGACGATCTTTCTCTGATTTTGGTTTGGCCACTGCTTCGGAGACTGTAAAAAAAACATTGCTCCGCTAGATTACATTAAAAAGCACATACAAGATTAACATATATACAATAATCCAACGTACCTTTACTGGTGGAAGCTTTAGAGGTTGGTCGCATGGTCTGAATGAGCCTAAGCAAGTTACTGATGAGAGAGTCCTACAAACACACAACACAGTGGGCTTCAAACCAATGTTTTGCTGTATGTTAGCGCGTACAGTACCATAATTGTGTTCGCTTACTGTAAACTCGGCCCCATTTTGAATCAAAAGCGCCTTAAATCCATCAAAGGTGTTTTGTTTCTCAGCGAGGCTTATAACAAACTCAGCTGTGGACCGGAATAAATGAAAAAGTAAGTGAGCAGCAAATTAAGAGCGCTTAAAAACAATAATGTGTATTTAGCATTAGCAAGTTAGCCAAAACTGCCGCGAGAGCAACGTCTCTCATAACACATTTACCTAAGTCTTTGTCGTTTATCCCCAGATGGTTGTCGAGTTCCGTGCAGACTTTAGAGACCAAAGACAAATACTCGAGCTGAGAAAGCTCGTCCACTCCTCCATCTGCCATGCTCCACGAGTTTGTTTTTATTCACAAACGCAGAGGTCCAGCGGACATATTTGATGTGGGCTATTTCCGCTTCCGTCGTCTCCGAAAAATACGTGCGAGACCAACACGTTTCTACATTTCAACCACAAGATGGCGCTGATTTCAACAAAACTAGATTGGTCGTTCACGTGTGCTGTATGGCTTGTGCATATGACAATGTTCCGGAACACGCCCTGTTCTGTATAATTTTGTTTAGTCAAATATGGTCTTTGTTTTAATTAAGTTCCCTAGAGTCCAGACACAGCCTACATAACAGCTTATCGTCAGTATAACAAGAACATAATGTTATAATAGGCCTACTGTTGGACATTTTCACTTTTGGTGTAAAGCAAAACCAGTCCCCAAAATGCTGCATTCCTATAATGTTGAGTCATGCTCTTGACATTGGTCCTTGATATTATTTTTGCTTTTTTTCATGTTGTCTATATGGGTCCCCAGGAAATCTCCACATGCATGTTACAATCATCTCCATAATCCTCTGCCATTAAGTTAATTTCCTTGACATTTAAAAACCAAAGTCTCTGCCTTATGTTCTCTTGCATGCATCTTTCCCAGGAAGCCACTTTTCTCTGAACTCACTCACCTCCTTCCATATTAGTGCATGTATTTCAACTATCGCTGTTGTTCTCACTCAAAATATGATCTGCTATTTTTTTATGTGTTATACTGTGCGATAGGTCATCAACAGGTCTGCGAAAAATAAGTACTTTAAACAGTCACTTGTAAATTTATGAAACCCAATTTACTGCCAAGGCTAATACCAGGCCCTGCCAAAGAAAAGGTCACACCATACGTTTGAAAGACAAATTGCAAATAGCACAATGTAACCAACACCACTACTGCTACTATGGACGAGGGCTTTAAAGACTTATGCAAAATTTAATTCACTTTTTGTATATTTTTCCATGCGACCACAGTGAAAGTGTGCCCTATATTTGACCCCCTCATTCTTCCCCCCTGTGTAGTGTAGGCTTTCAACACTATGTATATGTTTTCACTGGCTGGGCTGTTTAAGGTCGTCCTCTCCCAGTGCTGTCCTCACCTGACCTGATTTGAGCGCAGGCAGGGAAATGTATGTGCAAACGGGAAGGGTGGGAGGGGGGAGTGGGGGTAGAAGCGGACTGACACTTATATAACAGTCCTCTAATGTATACAGAACACATGCTGCCGAGGCTCACATTGATGTGTTTGTGCATGCACTTTACAGGAGGCTGGTGAGGACATGAGCACCCTGCTTCACTGAAGAGGGTTATTGTTGGTTGTGTGTGAGATTCCTGAAGGAACAGAGAGAGTGTTTACACAAGGAGGACACAGTAGTTACTAGGCCATACCATCTCCCCTGGGACAGTTGTTTGCTTCTGCTCCACTTCTGTTAAATCACCCACATGCTTATGCCAGATTAAAGTTGATGTGTTTGCAATTACCAGAAACTATACCATCACAAAAGAACACTATGGAATATATAGCATGTGGTGTGCAGTTTAAAGCTATAGAAAGTGCCTAGGAGATCTGAGCATATAGTGGTATTGACAGCACAGCTGGCTACAATGTTCTTCTACTGAGTGGAAAATTCCTCCTATGACAGAGTATGGATCATAAACTATGAAGAGTGTGCATGGAGAGGGTATGTATGACACATGGAGGACACAGAGAGGGTGGGAGAGAAGAGGAGGGCTGATTTGAGGGGGCGGGGCCTGAGTCCAACAGACAGACAGTCGATTGGCTGGCGGGAAAGCTGCCTTTGTGAGATCACAGCCCCCACAACAGCTTCCTCCCACATGTTGGACTTCATGTACACAGATTCACCCTTAATATGATCAGAGAAACATACTCATTCACAAACTACTCAACCAGTATGCACTAATAGACCAAGTCAAGGCTGTACACTTCTCCAACTGGATCCAGCTACAATCACTTCTGCAGACACTTGTTATCATGGACTTAGGACGTTACCTACAAGCAATTAAGGGACGTCTGTAGTCTAATAGAAACTTAAAGACGTCCAACAGCGCAGGGCTCTCTGTTAAAGTTAGTTGTAGTGACATATACTAATGAGGAAATACTAATGCTTATATAAAAAGTTCCCAGGAACAGTCTGAATGCTGGAGCCTTGTACTTCATGGTACTTGATGGGAACAGTGTGTTCCTTTCACCACTGCCCGAACTGTGACTTAAGTTGTTTTGAAGAAATGCTGTCCTGGTTATTTGTCCACCAGATGGTGATACACTGTTAGACTAGCCGTATGAGCACTGGCCTGTTCTGACCTGTCCTGCTGTTAACCTTTCCCCCACTGCCCCCTATCTCTGCATGCAACCATTCGAACCTCACATTTTAGCCTGTAATGCTCAGAATCAAACATGTGGATCTCAGTGCAAAGTCATTATGTGGAACTAGCACCTGCCGTAAACAGGGCTCCCTCATGAGCTGATCAGAGTTTGTGAATTATTGTGAATCTGTCTTTGCCACAAGAGCAGCTGTCTCCCCCAGTGCAACTTCACAGCTCCCCAGAAGTGACAAGCAAGTTTTGAGGTTTCAATAAATCAGATGGGATGTGTGACAACATGTGCTGACAGCTCCCACCCGGCACCCTGACACTGATGTGATCGGGCAAACCATGATTATATTTGCTCATTATTTTAGCCCAGTGGAGGCATGTTCCTTTGAAAAACTGTGCATCACAAGGTAACGATTGCTAACAGCTGTAGGCCATCCTGCAGATGATTTAATATTTTTGTTTACTGTACAAAATAACTGAAGGCTCCATGGTTGTCAAAAGAAAAATGTAACACATACATATGAGCAAAGTGGCCTGTATAACGTCCCAGCCCATATTTCTGCCTCGTGGACATGAACTCTTATCTCTACGTGTCAGCCCTGGGACTAACTGACCATAGTGTAGGCCCACAGTTGCTGGGATAGAAAGCAGTCACCTGCAACGACCAAGAGGAATGAATGAACAGTTCATAAAATAATTACTAAAAGCAAGACACAGAGACAGTGATATATTTTTTTTGTGTTTTCATTTATTAGTCCATTAATGAAAATCTTCCAGCAAATGTTGTACCTGGTTGGAGAATTAAAACCAATAACAGACCAAAGAGCCAGTGAGATGTCAATTTAGTCACATATTTATTACATAAATATATAGTAAAATAGACCCGGCGACAATTACCATAAAAATATTTTCCTTTTAAAACCCTGACCATGAACAAAGAATTTCAAAAGTCACACACATATTGACATTTACAAACACGCTGATTGTCTGGACCTATCAGAAGCAGTCCCACCACAAAAACCTGACATCACACCACCCACAGGGTCAAGGGCGCAGGCCAGGAAGAGGGAAGAGGGCTTAGAGGGGCAGACGTGGATTGCTGTTGGGTAAAAAGAGTGGGACAGGTCCAGTTGTGAAGGGAGGTGGTGATGGAGGTGTGGGTGGTGTGAGAGGAGATCACAGTAACATATTCGGAGCTTATCTTGCGTGTGGTTATTATTATTTTGAGTTTAGCCCAGAGCGTCGCCTTAAGCTTTACTGTACGTCCTTGCCCCCCTGTGCTTTGTCGGGGATGAATCCTAAATTGACTTATTTGCATTAAACAGAAAAACTGTCTTTGCCGCTGCTCTGTGCCAGCCATTGTCGCTTACTGATCACAATGCAAATCAGTCACTATCTGTTTCTACTGGAGTTGTCTTGTATTGCTATGGAGATAAACCTTCAAAAGACTTGATAGATTCGGGCTTTGCCATAGACAGAAGAAGAAAAATTGATGTGGACTCTGTGACCCTAGGCTAAATGATGCTAACATGTTAACGTTTAGCCTAGCATTGGCCATATTTGAATGCTTTTGCTACTTGCTACTGTGGTTATGGTTGCTTATCCTGACCATAATCAGCGTGAAAGTATCTTTTTATTTGTCTGACTTTTTAAATGTACATCATTGTTTAGTAGCCAATTGGAGTCTAGACATCTAGCTTGTATTTTGGCTGGCCCCACGCAAAGAAATTGTTGAACGTCCCTGTCATAAAGTCACAGAGGCACCATAATTGTTTTACAAAGTAATTTTTGTACATGGCAGCCAGGTTTCTTGGGAGATACTACTTGGAGATCACTTAACTAATAAAGTACCCACAATCCTCTGTTCATCCAGTGCCTATGGCTTTAGTGAGGTTGAGAAGTCACTCAGTCACCGACAATGGAGGCAGCACAAGACCAGCTCTGTTCCTGGGGTTTTTGTAAAAGACTTTGTTAAGAGAATCTGGTAGATAATCCAGTTCCAATCCAGATCCTTGCTCTTTTTTATGGTAAATGGCATGTTTCTCCTGTGCACACTGTACTCTCTTGTCTGTTGGTTTGTGGCCTAAGGTGAACCTGATAACTCTCCTCTGTGTTTATTTTTATTTAGATTTATTATTATCCTGTGGATCCACGCTTGCCTTTGGTTTCACATTCTCACCACAACGCCACAATTTCTCACGCAACACAAGCCTCTGTTAGGTCCGTCTGTGTCTGTGAAAATCTCAAAAGAGTCACGTCATTCGCAACCAACGAGAAGAAGATCCCAGTCTTTGGCACCTGCTAACGCTAACGCCGACCCCAAAAAAAGACCTGTCGTGGCCCCTGAGTATCTCCAATACACTCACTATATATGTTTTTTTTTTTCCCAGCAGCCTTTGCCTTTGTCACAGTGAAGCAAGTGAAACTCTTAGAGGAGCCATACAAAAAATAGAAAAATCTAAAGGACGACGTTGTTGTTGTTGTTGTTGAACGTTTATAGCTAGCTTTGTGGCTGTTTTTTGTATATACTGTATCTGCTGCTAGTTTGAAAAAAGATTCTCCGAAGTCACGTTTGTGTGTGAGAGAAAACAGACCAGCTGAACAAAGTCCTTGAGTTAACCAGAGTAAAAAAATATTCAAAAGACAACAAAAAACCCAGAGAACTTCACAGATTTTTGAGGTTTTTCCATGAGCGCGCCAATCTAAATGCACTGTCCAGACCATTTATGTTTATATCACGAAATGTAAACTGTTTCACAATGTCAACACTGCAGCGTTAAGTTTCTCTATATAATATTCATAGCAATGTGTAGTTCGCAGGTGAAGATTCAGGCCACTTTTGTTTACATTATGGTACAGTGGACTACAAAATAGACACTACAGTTTTACACAGGTTTCTACAACATATGCAATAATCGCTTTTTGAAACACCTCCAGCACCAACCGCTGCATACAAGACTTTAGGACTTGCCCACCATTGTTCTGCTGTTTTGAGAAGTCTTCAAAGCATAGTGTTTTTGCTCAGTTTTTTTTAATACAGACTATATACACTGTTTACTATGTACATACAACAGAATTGGCTCTGTTGTAAACAGCGAGAAGGTGATAAGAAAAACATTTCCTGGCGGACGTCGGAGCCTTTATAAGAGGTGGTTGTTGGTGTTTTTTTTGCTGGTGCTGAATAAAGTGGCTTGGACCTGCTACGGAGTGGAAAAAGACAGCTGAGAAGAGTTTCCAGTTTGCATTGGTATCTGTGTGTGTCATATGTGCCAAAAGAGTGGATATTGTAGGAAATGATGTAAAGGAAATGGATAAAGTGGGGCATGGAAGGAGTAATAGGAAGCACCCTTTGAGGCCGGCTTGTCAAACCTGAGCAACCAATTCTTTCAAATATTCCCCCAAACAAGCATTGCATATATTAGCGTTATAAGCACTGGAACACATTTAACCTCACCCATATCAATCAAATCTCTTAAGTTATAGCTTTCAATCCATATAATGTGTATACCAATAATACGTTAAATATATAGTAATTCGGTTACATTCTTTGCTGTCTAGGCATATGATTTTTTACCTGTTTAAAAACGATATCGCCACACTGTAAAAATAAAAATTTTCTATATATCAAAATTCTGGATCCAAACTGCACCTACAATTTAGTATTTGTGTTTTTGGTTGTTGTCAAAGTAACAACAATATGGTACCATTGATAATTAAGGATATGCATTATAGTAGTAGTACGATAAATTAAGATTCTTATTATTCTACACTTTCATTCGAGTAGTGTGGACACAATGATCAACTTCAGGATTTTCAACAATATACTAATTTACAGTAAAGCATACTAACATCTGTTAGTGTGGATGCATAATCCACATACTCTTTTTCAATGCTAGTAAAGTGAGCTACAGACAATGCACTATGTTGCCTTGAAGTACCAACTTTAGTTTTTTTTTTTTTACAGTGTGTGAAATCTCATTCTGTAGATAACATGCAACACCTAACACAATAACGAGAAGTGAAGTTGGTGTTTCTAGGTAACCGTATGAAAACTACTGAGGAGTCCAGAGACCGTGTGCCATTGAGGGATTAGGAGATAACAGTCATATACCACTGTTTAACATCTTATTTGTACCTTGTGTCATGTGACCTGCTGATTCGAAACATAATATCTCATCATTTAAAGCGGAACAATGCAGGATTTAGTATGATTTTTGACCTTCATGAAATCATTTTTAAGCTCCTACAATGGTGTTAACGCATTGTTGTGTTGATAGTTTTCTCCAGTCTCAGAGCTGAGAAACAGCACATGCACCGCCTCACTTGACTTCACGCGTGAAAAGACGAGATCCATACACAGCTCTCCAAGTGCACCAGCCACCCCATGTCAATCGTGACAAAACCAACAAAAATACAGCATTTGGCCCAGGGGAAAAGGCAAAGAGAGCAAGTGAGGGCGAGTGAGGGCTCACACGAGTCGGCTCGGGTTACACTGGTTACACGAGTCGGCTCGGGTTACACTGGTTATATGAGTCGGCTCGGGTTACACTTTACAGAGTGAGGAAAAAAGAATGGATTCAGACCTGATGATTTTGTTTTTGGGACTATATTAAATATTAAGCTGATTTATAACGAGAGGTCAAAAACAATTACAACAAGGAGGAGGATGCACTAAAGTAAAGGTGGTAAATAATAATAAATTGAATCTCTAAGCCTGATATATTTTGGTGTTGGTATGATTTGCAACAAACACAACACAAAGGTATATAATTATGTTATAAAGTTTTCGTCTCTAAACAGTGCATTATCCACAGGGAGCTGTAGGAGGCGCTCCGGAGAAAAAAGAAGTTGCATAGTTCTGCTTTAACTGGCAAAAGTTTTGGCATCTTGTTGGATTAAACATATTATACTTTTTAAAAATGTTTTTAGTTGACCATTAAGGTTATTATTTTGCATTTGAGACATGCAATTTTCATGAAAACATCTGTAGCATCAGAAAGCCCAGAATGGGGGACCCCTTTAAAACTGCTATCGGGGGAGGTCTTGGACAGCTACAAAACGCAAACATTTCCCATTGACTCGGCAGAATGCTATAGTCTGCTGGATAAATCCTCTAGCGTCCTAACTAACACGCTGTAAAACAATGCCACACGGGAACCAGCAGCGACAGCATGGAGCAATCAATAAGGCCATCATTTGGAAAGAGAAACAAAATTACAAAGCCTCAAACTGCAACCGAGGCAGTAATCGCTGCTCTGCTGGCAACAATCTATCTCGTATTTGTCAGAATCGCTGGAGCCTTTTCCCTCTGAAAGATTACCCAATGTTTTTGGTCTTACAACTCCAACCAAAGCGATTCCCTCACTTAGTACATCTTGTCCCCCCCCCCCTCAGCCCAGTGAACACTTATTAAGTTACATTCTTCGAAGGTAATAGTTACAAGTCCATGACTAAGACAGACTTGTGTGTCAAAGCGCTGTGGCCTTAAAAGGTGCTTTTTTTTGTTTTGTATTTTTGAAGGTTAGGGGGAAAAGCAAAGCAGGTCGCTCAGATATCAGCGTCTCACACACACACACACACACACACACACACACACACACAAAACAAAGATATTCACATGCACACACCTATGTACATGCACAGCCGCGTGTGGGAGCCATGCGGACCGTTCAGTATGTTACAGCCAAGTAAGCACACTGAAGAGAATAAGGGTTGGTGGACGGAAAGCTCTGGCAAATAATGGACCATCTGTAAGGACACAACACTATAGATATAATTCTATGGCAGACCTGGATATTGCTGCTGGCACTTTAAGTAAAAGAGAATATATGGTCTTTTAATCTTGATGGACAATATTGGCTTCTTTTGTTTTTAAAGGTGTGTGTTAAAAAGGTGTGTTCATAGTGCATGACTAAAACTGAGCTTCCCATCCGTCCAGAATCTAATGACAAACATGTATGTAAAGCATGGATGAATGGATATATTATATATATAGATATATCTATATATACGTAGGGGTGAGGTACCATCATCCTGAACTTGGACAAAAAGCAAAACTGACTCAAGAAGACAAAAAAAGATGAATTAACAATGTTTTTTCATCTAAGGTTCATCATCATTTATTAGAAAATGTTCTTTTACCTGAGAGAATCCTTCATTAGCTTCCTTGACCCAGTCACAATAAGTGGTCTGTGTGTGTTGTATGCGCGGACTTGTGTGACAGAGGAGGCGGGGACAGTGCTCTCTGGGGAGGGTTGTTATAAAAAAAAAAGCAAAAGAAAAAGCTATTAATTCTGTCCACATGGTTTAAGATTGTTTTTGTCATTAGGGGCTTTGGCCTAAAGGCCTGCAATTCTGATAATGGATTAAGCTAAATCGAATAGGTGCAAAAAGGCATTTGGCTTGGGTGCAATTCTTATTTCATTTTGTAAGTACTCTTATCAACCATGATCCATTTAGAATGGCTTGGTTGGGGGTATTCAAAGTGCTTCTTTGTTTAAGTGCTTAAGAAGAATTGATGGTGGGCTGGTTGTCTTTTCAGTTGGGCGACTGCTAAGTACTTAAGTAAACTGGCTGCAAGGGACCCACTGACGGACATCACCCACCGTAACATTACATTTCTTTAGTCGCGTCATAATAAAAACATTAAAGCTTCTCACACACATATTGGGAAAGGTTTTGAAGTGACCCACCCCCTTTTTGAGAGCACTGTTCAAAATGAAACCCCAGTCCCCAGAAAGACATAAATACACGCACACACACGACTTTCTGCGCAGTTTAAAAACAGCACATCTCATCTTTATATTCTCCACAACATCCCCCGTTCCCCTCCAACTTGTTCACCAGGACCCAGACTGGCCGGTCTCTGAGTGGGCCGGCTAGTCCAGACCCTTGCCCCCAGATGAAGTAGCAAGGGTCTCTGCTCTAGGGTCAAAAGGACCTCAGGGATCACTGCCAGGTCTGATCTGATTTTGGCGCTGGCTCCTGGTTGTTAAAATTGAGGTTTTGTCATTCAGAGGGACTTAGAGGAAAATTGCATAGACATCTTGCTACTTGCATGTCTTCATAAACTTTACATTTGGCATAGGGCAGGGGGGAACCAAACACAACCATAAAAACCAAAAACATCACAGACAATCTCTACTCTTGTCCAAAGTATCAACATGTTAGAACAAAACATGATCAGAACATCCATGGAGCATTTATGAAGCAACGAAGGAGCCAGCCTTGAAAACCTTTATCGTTTGACATTTTGATCCCATTGTTCATTTGTCAAAATCACACTGTATTTGATGTATTATTGTAGGTAGTGTCTCCGATTCAACCATGTGGCCAAAATAGATATTCAATAGCTTTATAAATTGCATGGTTTAATGTATGTTTGTTTGTACTATTGCTATGTTAAAGTCTCTCACAACTTAACTAGTTTATTGACATGATTTCTAGTAAGCAAGATTTTCAGTCTGGCTTCTGTGAGGCAGTGGTGGTCAAAAATGGGACGCATTTCCAACCAAGATGGAGGCGTCCAGCCAGCAGCCAGGTTATCCAACATTCAAGACATTTTAACCTGCTTACCTTCCGTGTATGTCTATATATATATATATCCCCCCGATGCACCCACCACCTCCCACTGTGCCCTACTGACCTTTCCCACTGAGGCCGCTGGCTGCACAGACTCGCCATCGTCAGTATGGAAGGATTCATAATCTGATCGAGACACAACACAGACTAGTGTTGCTGTGACAACATGAGGGAAAAAAAACGATCTCTTTGCAAACAAGAGGAGGCACAGGTTTCATGATTATAAATGTCATGCACCGGTCGTGACAGTGCGGACATATGGACAACATTGTAAGCGGACATCATTTAGCTACATGACAATCAGGATGGAGCGGGGGTGAAATAGTATCTGGTACATTGAGTGTTGTAGGTCTGTTGTTATCATTAAATCTTGTATTTACATCCTTGGTTATGGCCAAAAAAAGGAAAAAAAAAAGAAATGCAAAACAGAACATAGAAAAATACATACAACATTGTATTGCACCTTGCAGATGGGCAATATATATTCTCAGTTTTGTTGGATGGTTGAAATAACGTCTATGTGACACCACTATATACGTTCTGCTGGTGTGCGGAAGTTATAGGTTGTGTGCGCCCAGGCTCAGGTCCAGGCCCCCTCCTGTCAGCTACATTCAATACCAAAAAACACTCAGACATTATACAAAAGTCAGCCATTCTCAAGAAGCAGGACGTTCACATTTTCGGTTTTTTAAGCGGTCGATCCACTGTGCCTTTTGAAAAAACGGGACATCACCGATCTATTCATCATCCCCCACAGCTCTATACTCCAATTATTATAGAGTCCCGCAACTTGAGAACCAGCGTCGTTTTGTAACTTGCACTGATGTGTACAGACAAGCACATATTATCTTAACATATACATTTTTATATATATATGCATCTTTGCACGTTTACATGTGCCTGCAAAAAAAAGACTCCTCCCAAGTTCCTTTGAGTTTTGTGTTGTGTGAGGTATGAGAAGATTGTGTTACATTGTTTTTTTGTATTTTCTTATGCAATATTTTTTGTGTCGTGTTTTTAAAACTTTTCTTCAAAGTTGTATTTCATTACAAAAAAAAAAAAACTAAATATAAAAAAAGGAAAAAAAAAGTTTCCTGTTTTGTTGAAAATTTCCTCCTGATAAAAGGGGACGGACGACTGGACAGACACAGACCAAACAGATTCAGTTGGCTTATCAACACAAACTACAAAGATGTGAAAAAGAAGTGAAATATTTTTCTATGTTACACTGCACGCGGGGTCAAAAGTGACTACAGCTGGATCTTTTATCTTTTACACAGAGCAGTTTTTAAGCATCAAAAAACAAAAAAATACAAAAACAATGATAAAATGAAACCAAAAAGCTTAATCTCCGATCACTTTTGTTCAAGGAGTCTTTTTTAAAGTCATCTTTTTTCCATTTTCGTTTTATCATGGATTTAAATTTATTATAGGTCTTTCGTTTCTTTTCCGAAGCAGCATTTGACCCCCGACTGTCACACACACATAACCCAGTCAGCTCACGACAACACAAGACATCAATAGCTTTTTCGTGTGTTTTTTTTTCTCGTACAGTTCTTTCACAAAGACGTGTTTCTGAAACCTGCATATCATGGAATTCTTCCGTTTCTTCTTCTTATTTAGACGTTTTCTGGAGTTTATCCCGTTCCTTATTGGAAGGAGCTGAAAGGGGACGTTGGGGGTTGTCAGCTGTCAAAGTTGGGATGTGGTTGAGTTGTGAGCGTTGGGGGAGACTGTACATAGTATTCCTGTGTCTCCCTTACCGTAGCAATGTCTTCACAACCATCCCATGGTGTTTCTCACCCATGTCAACATAATGGCAGTGAGGGTTTCTTTTTGAAGCCCTCTGCGTTTCTGAACAAATGAAAATCCTTGTCCCAGGCTCTTCTTTCTCTTTTCCACATGCTCTCAATCTCTCTTTTTAGTTCACCGCTGTTTCACATTCATTCAACTTTTGGCCAGCCTTGTCTCACA
>JAVQKC010112274.1:0-21744 GCA_036025475.1 Philypnodon macrostomus | reverse complement strand
TCCAAAGAAAATACATCGGGTCCCCTTTGCACAGGTTGTTTCCATCAGTGAGAATCTGGTGAGATTCAGATCACTGTTGGGAAGAGTGTGCATCACCTAGACTGACCTTGGTCCTCTGTGGGAAAACACTGCAAAAATGAAATGTTTGGAGCATCTCTCTAATAGTCCCATGAAGCATTTTTTCCAGCGTAGTGTGCCATCATGTTAGACGCTCGTTTTATAGTATTTGACATCTGCTTGAAGTCCACCAGAGACAACACTGCCGTCATGGGATGGTGGTGTCAGACAATAGGCTTGTAGGGATGTATATTTTCTTTTCTTGGAAGGCGTATATGCTTATAGACTGTATATAGTATGTCTTAGACCACAACGGTTAGACAGGACGGTTAGATAAATAAGCTTGGAGTTCAGATTAGCAACAAAAAGACACTTTTAAAGAGGAAACATGGGGTTTTCTTTCTCCTCTGCTGCACACATCTCTTTAGTTCCCACGCTGCCCTTTACCTGACTTACCACAATTTGAACCAAATCGCTCGTGCCCAATTGGCTCGTTTGGCCATGTGACCTGCTGCGGTCCGAAAATGCCCCGCCTTTTTCGACTGGACCAGGATTTTCCCATGGGAGCTGCCTACAGAGTGGTGCACTGTGTGAGCGTTTGTGTGTGAGTGTTTGAGCACGTTAGGCAAAAATCTCCCCCCGCCCTCCCTCCTCCTCAGTCCTGCTTGTGCCCCCTCCCTCGGCGATCCACCACCTCCCATCCTTTGAAACGCAGTATCACACTTTAGATAGCCTTTGTTGTCACGGCAAGGAGCATTCTTTCACTGGCACGGCCACACGGAGGGTGAGAATGCAGGAGGTTCCCCTGAAAAACACAAAGAACAATGGTACGCAAAGAGTGAGAAAATGCAGATGTAACAATTACACAATGCCATGTAGAGTAGTTAAATTCAAATAGATTCACTGTAGGTTGGCTGATTTAATCTCTGTAACATTTTAACAGAAAGAAGACTAGTAAAAAGGCCACTCAAGGGGATCTAAAGTGCTGTCGAGTACTTTTGTGAAGGACAGAGTTTGGGGAGAAACTGAAGCTGCATGTTTGACAGTCATAAAATCAAAATTATAACATTGGTCAATTTCAGGAAGCAGTTTTGTGAAATGTCCAGCAGTTTAATAACACCCACTGGTGTGTTTTTAAGTGATTATAAGTGTGCCAGTGAAAACATTCCATATTTGAGTATGTTTGACTTCACTGTCAGTTTGATGCTTTTCTTGCTACTAAATGTGCTGATAATCCACCTGTGTGCTGAAAGGCTGCCACTTCTCATGCTGCTTCGTGCCTCAAGACTCTCCTTTGAGACCACGCTCAGCATTACAGACTATCTATTTAATACATTTATATATATATATATAGTTGGCTTCTGTTGAACGACCTGTACTTGTGGTTGTGTTTTGATTAATCAGACACTAAATTGTTTCCATCCAGGTTGCGTGCATTGAAGACGGTGTGCGTGTGTGCTTGTCTCTCCGCAGCTAAGCCTTGAGAGTTCAGAGCAGGTTCTGGCTTGCACAACGCTGGGAAAACTTAGAGCTGAGCAAATAGCTGGGTCTGTTTTCCTGGCTGCCGATGCACTCATAAGTGTGAGAGCCATGTGGATGCGCCTCAAGCATTTGCATTCGCATCGTAGCATAGTCTAGTGGGGACGTGTGAGGTGTTTTGTCTGCGTGGTCATTTTTCTGGGCGCGTCTTGCGTACGAGCTCGCCTAAGGAACAAAGTGGAGATGACTGAGAGGTTTTTAAGGGAGAGACGGGCTTTATTCCCAGACAGGAGATGACACCTCTGCTATTCCCACACCTCCACTGTCTAGCGCTTTCCTCCCTGTTGACCTCAGAAACCACATGCTAACGCACATAAAGGGACCGGCCATACTTTATACCGATGTATGTTCACTCGCTTCAGTCATCTTCATGTATTTGCACTGCTAAAGGAGCATGAAATCACCTTAGGTAATCTTCCCTAGACAGTTGAATGATCTTTGAGATAAGGGCTCTAAATGCGTGTTTTGATTTACGACCCAGCCTTAAGTGGGGTCCGGTTTGCTAGGTGGGTCTCAGGTGTATTGAATAGGCTTTTAGCGCGGACATGCTGGCAGGATGGCTTACAGACAGGGCTGTGTGTGTGCGTCAGGGGTCACTAATGTCCTCACAGCCAGACCTTTACCATGGAGAAGGAGAGGCCGGCACGGACATGTGAACGCCACCGAGGTGTAAAGGCTGTCTCCTTATACACACTGATCTGCGTTGTTCTGTGGCATTTAACCCTTTTCACAGCATAGCAACAACCCAGGAACAACATGTTTGCCATTGGAGTGCAAGGGGAGCACGAGTGACCCACAGTGTCATTCTCATTGAGGCTGGATCACACAGGGAAAGATACCATCAGAAATGCTGAATATAAACTATAGATTTGTTCATACTGATCATATACACATTATTTATTACATCCTTAGTATTCTCAGGGATTTGCCATAATTCCATCATTTTTGTACCTTGAGGGTAAAGATTTTCAAGCAAACATTATCAGATCTTTTTAAATAATAATAAAATAACAGCACATTAAGTAAAGTTTAAAAAACATCAATCATTAAAGATGAAAATTCAAACTTGAAATGTTATATATGATATGCCTTATGCACGCCTACGCTGAATTAACATAAATTCCACATTGTTTCACATTTCTGTGTTTTCCAGGCATGTAACAGCGATGAATACGTGGCAGTACCCAGAGAGGACATGATCAAGATGCTCAAAGAAAGAGGTTTGTTGAAAGTGAAATAAAAAAATTTGCAGAATTACTTAATATTTTGTCTCATGATTAGGCTTTCTTGAGGACCAGGACATGAACTTTCCTGATGAAGCGATGGAGAAGGCCTCAGACATCCCCAGGTACATGCACCAGTGTCGCTGGTCCTCTCTCTCAGGCCTGGACCCAGACACTCTCACCTTTCCCGGTGGAGCTCCCATCCAGCTGCACACGGTGCCCCCCGGCCTCCTGCCCAAGATCCCAGTCTTCTACGTCTGCACCAGATGTGGAAAAGTGTTCTGGGAGGGCTCACACTTCGGTCGGGTCATGTCCATGTTTCAGGATGTCTTTCACATAACAGATCAGGATAATGAGTTGAGTTCAGCAGAGGTTACTACTGCTTAATAATTATTAAGAAAGCTTTGGCACTGAAAACAGCTCATACAGCTAAATTATATATATTAATTTTTAATTATAGTATTTGGAATTTCATCTTTGGATTTTGATTCAGCCCATCCACATATTGTAAAAGACTAACCCACCACTTTGCTTCATATGTTCTTCACAGTTATTACTAGATCCCAAATTTCAATTTGAATGGCGGTAATACCATGCTCTTCTGGGGATGTTTACATTCATTTTATCATTGAATATTTCAGTGTATTTTGACTTCTTGTTATTGTGTTATTGTTGGAGGTTATAATAAACGTGTATCAGGGTTAGTTTTATTTAGGTCTGCATTTGTATTTGTTTATCGTTTTTATTGACCGTTGAAGTCGGATATTAATAAATATTTTCCTTTAAAGAAGTTAAAGTGTTTTCATTTTTCATTAAAGTATAAATATTTAACAGGTCAAAATGTTCCAACAGACACCTAAATATTATGACCAGGTTATTACTTTGTAGTACCTCTTAATAAGGTTAGATAGTAATGGGGAAGTTTCTCATAAAACATACTCTATGTACTGTATTTAGTCACTCAGTAATGCCTTTGCTATGGTATACATAAAATACAATTAATCTGTATTATGTATTATATGTTATTATTATTATTTATTATTAGTATGCACCTGTATATAGGCTACCCTTCAAGTAAAACAGGCTCAAAGCCAAGAGGCAGGTCAGGTCAGACCAAATTCATTTGGGTAATTTGATTGTGTATCTTTCCCACATGTTCACTAATCTAACTTTACTTCAATAAAAGAGGCACACACATCTCAGATCACAAAGTGTAGATCAAATGTAGCTCTAACTATGTGGGATTCCCCCCAGCATGCATCAGGGCACGCAGGTCACACAGTAACCCAACACATTTCGCCTCAGTCCTCACATGCTTTCCCATGGCTACCTCATATTCACTGCAGAGTCAAAAGGTAGCCTCCTACTGACATTTGATAGCTATTTCTTTGCTGAAAAAAAATCTCATTTTAGTTCATTAGTAAAAAAAAAATTATGTTTAGAAAGCAGCAAGCCAATGCTTTTAGCATTTTGTTGGTGATCGGGAATGTTCAACTGTTCACAGTACAGTTTTACAGTTTTACAGTTTTACGGGGTTTTTTTTCAGAGATGTATTTCTGAAGAACAAATTAAGAGCTAACAGAGATGTTAGTGAGTGTCAGATTCCACTGTTGAAACTTTTGTGGGAAATCCTGAAATGTGGAAAGCGAGGGACTGCTGTGGACAGTTCAAGATTATAAGGATTACTGTCTCAGACGTGACTTAAATGTTCTCAAGCAGAGCATCAAGGGGTGATATGATATGTCTACTGCTCCATTCTTTAACACTGGCTCATGTAAGAACTCTTGGGGAATTCTACTTTTCCATATGCTGTAAAATGTACAGGCATGGGAACATTTTTGGCTCCAAAGCTGACTTCTCAGTGGTTACAACTAGTTTAGTGTAGGAATTGGATTACATGAGGTGCTGATGTGGTGTACACCATCTGGCCCCTTTATTAGGTACACCAATTCCACATCCAGTTTGCAAATCATCGCATTTAGCCACAGACATTTTAAGTTCAAAACTAAAATCAGAATGGGGAGAAAAAACGTGATTTTAAAGACTTGGTTGTTGCATGGTTGTTGGTGCCACCTGGACGGCATTGAGTCTTTCAGAAACTGCTCATTCATAGTTTTTTTGTCAATAAGATAATATTCAATGAGCATCAGTTCTGTGGGGCAAGGTACGGCTACATTAACTCCAATCACCCTTGTACAATCAAGGTAGCATATGTATTAGGCGCAGGTCCAGTCTATCTAATAAAATGGCCAGTGGGTGTATTTTCCCCTAGTAAAAAATGAGCTGCAATTTGATGGAGACAGGAGTAATGACATACAGACAAAACTATGCACCCCCTTTAATGAGGTCAGCGGAGGGGGAAAAAAGTGTTTGCCCCAGTTTCAGATCCTCACATTACATCACAGACATCTCATCAGTGTCTTTTTTGTTCAAGCAAGTATTGTACAGGATTATGCCGTGGGTATCTGGACTTTAAACAGGCAGTCAAAACAAAATGCCCCAACCCATGCACACACCCTGTACAAAACACTGAACGGGGCAATTGTTAGTTTACTGTAGGCTATGGGTTTTTGCAAATTGTGTGCATTGAGATATCAAAGAAAGCTGCTGTTAAGTAGCTGTGTTTGGTTCCAATTTGAGAAACCCTAGTAAATATATTTTTACGATATATTAGAAAATAAAATCATTAAGTCATGGTGTGGTAATAAATGACTTCCCACCACTAGGGACAATTGGGGCTAATAACCCATAACAGCCCCCAGGTCTCCATGAGCTTCAAGTCTACGTCCTGGAATCTAACTCTACTGCTGCTGCCATGCGTTTTAAACCACATCGTATAAAGTCGACTGTATTTTTATTGCAGTTTGAGTGAGTCGACAGCTCCTATACGGGTCCCTGGGTCCAGGAATAAGCCCTTCTCTGTCCCGTCCTTGTTCGGGTGGTCGCAGGCAGCCTCTCTTTGCAGAGCGAGAGATTTCTGCAGCAGCACCGTGTTATTTGATCCTTGCTCTTTCTTCGCTGGGAAGAAAAGCTCGCCTCTTTCCCACGCTCTGGGGCCACGTGGTCCACGGAATGAATTGGACTCACATGCCCCGCCTCCCCAGCTGACGTCACACTCCTCTATTTCTCCCTCTCTCTCTCTTCCTCTTCTCATACAAATGCTTCTGTCCTCATTGCGAACAAGGGCAGCTATAGCTCATATTAATAACCCACGTATTTGTTACTGTTATTTCTCATTGTGCGCGTCTTTGAAACGGACGCACCTCCCGTCTGCCTTGGCCCTAGTTGCCCCGTGTCTCGGCGCCAGTACTGGGCCCTGCATGCGTACCGTGTTGGCCCGCTTCGTTTACAGGACAGCCCCTCAACACTGCCCTCCCAGTGTTATCGCCAGCCTTGTAAATAAACACGCAGGAGAACAGAGATATCCGTGCGTAAATAGAACCAGAATAGATTCGGTGGTGTGATCATTTATATATGATTGGGCTTGATTTCTGGCTAGCATGTGACCTTGTGTTACTTTGGCTATGAGGTGAACTAAGACTATAGATAAAAGTGGTAAAAAATAATAATAATTCATTGTTGCGCTTTTTACGCACGGGACATTTACGCACGGCACATTGCAGAGCGCGCCTGTCTCTTGGTTTGTCTTTTTTCCCACATTCACTTTACCGGGCGGGAGTGAAGAGCTGAGTGGTGGGGGCCCACAGACCAGAACAAATGCCACAGAGTTTAGAAGAGAAACTCATCCAATCAGAGGAACTTTTGGCTCCTGCTGTGGTCCAGACACAGTGCAGCCAAAAGCCCTGATAGCGGACAGATGTTCCTGATTTTCCAGGAGATGTTCTGCACCATTCATTAAATCCCCAAGAAAAACGAAACACATATAGGCCTACGGCAATTTGAGTAAACTGTTGAAAAATGGTGTAGTCATTATGTGCTTCTGATAGAGACTGATCAAAGCTCACACATCTGTCGCTTCAAAGTTCCTGACAGATTTCTATGAACGCGTCAGGCCCCACAAGTATTACCAGCTGTGCATTTCAACACAATTTTGCTGGTCTTTTTCTCAAACTATGAATACATTTGAAAGACTGTATATAAATTGGCTTCTGGTTGCATTCTGGTTGTGGGTCAAATTGCGCACAGTATTATTTAATCAAAATGTTGTCCAAGGGCCTCGGTTATAACGCAAACTCACTGCTTACACTATGATCTAATATTTGGAAATCGTGATAGGACTTTATCTGATTATCTTTGTGGTCAGTGAAACAGGTTACGATGTTCATGGGAGCCTCGTGCACTGTAACAGAGGCGCACGGTGGAGGCAGATGCGGCCACAGACGTGCGCCAAATGTACAGTCGTGAGTGTGGGAAACTGAGAACAGCGTGAAAGCCGCCAACCCTGAGAGAAATGGTTTATGAAGTGTTGCAGATAATGAGACGGTGAGCAAACGGAGCAAACGGCCCGGAGATGGCTCACGTTAACCGGCTGTGGCTTCCTCTCTCCCTCTGTCCTTACCGCGGCCTCTCTTTGTCACATTCACATTGTTATTTATTACGAATCACGATATATTTTCATCTCTCTATTACCAGTACTACGAGGCTACCTTTTCTCACAGCCACACAGACGCCCAGTTCCCACGGTGCTGGGGGGGCGCTGATCTGCGAGTCAATCTGCGCACAGCGTCACCTCTTTTCACTTGCAAAAAGGAAGTAGCTCACAGCTTTTGTTATGTCAAGACCTAGTCTCATTTAAAAACAACTGGAATATATCCGCAGTTTATGGTTCTGGGCCCTACGGTCTCCTGCGCAGAGCTGTTTTATGCTGAGCAGAGGGAACGATGCAGCCCTTTGAAGCTTTTATTGTAGTCTGCGTCAAGAATGTGGTTTAGAACCCGTAAAGCTTGTGAAAGATAGAACACCAGTGAAAAGTGAAAGTGCTTTCTATGAGGCGTCGTTTACTGTATTTTCTATTCTCACACGGACGGTTGAAGGGGCTCTGTGGCGCTGTAAACTCCACCCTCTCCGCGGTCATTATCAGCAGTTTGAGCCCCAATTACAACCAAATAAAGTGGTGCTAATGAGACAGCTGACTTTGCACTGTACCCTGCCCCACAAATTGACTTCTATTATACTTTGTTAATACCCTAAAGTGTCTAGCTGTGATCAGGATCTTAGATTTATAAATGTAACAGAGGACTGACTCCAGTAGTTCAAGCCTAGGGTTTCTTGTATTTGGTTCTTGTAACTGGGGTGAATTCATCTATCATGTGTGGTCAGAAGTGGAGAGTGTTGGTGCTATCTGGGACGGATCAACCTTTGATTAGCTCCTAATTTGATGATTTAATCTTTGTTCCATGAGTCTCCCTAGGCTCTGGTGAAGGGCAGATACAGATGCATATAATATTTGTTGCTGGTAGTCTTGGGGTATTGGGTACAGCGGCAACATTTGGCTCCCTCCGAAGACCACGCCCTCATTCACGGGGAGGTGGCCCCGCCCCTTTCGGAGACGGCAGCCTATAACCTCCCCCGAGTTTCCGCCCATTCCTCCACAGTTGATTCTTTAGGTATTGTCATGCAAATAGAGGACGCGTAAAACCTACCCCAAAGCTGAGCGCAGGGCAGAGACCCACGGAACGCACGGAGGACACGCACGGCCCACGCCTTGGATTTCTAGCGTTTCGTCGCCACGGACCCGTCCAACTATCACAGGTGAGTGCCTATGTCAATTCGTTTTAGACGTATTTCGAGTTAAAAAGTTAGAGGCGTGAGTGAACGTCTGAGGTGAGCTGTGTGGATGTGAAGGAATGTGGTCCCCGGGTCTCTGTTGAGTCTCGGTCAGGTCCCAGAATAGTCCTATTTCAGTCGTGCTTCATGTGGACTCTATGCTGTGTGTGTTTGTCAGACAGACGCCACGTGAACAGAGGCACCGGGGACGCGAAGGAACCAGGGCGAAGTTAAGGCAAGCGCGTGTACCCGGAGGAGTTGTCCTCTCCATCCCCTGCGCCTGGCGACCTGCTGCTGCTCCGAGGGGATTATAGTCCACATCTGAATCTGGACCGGGCTGTAAAGGTTTCTGGATTCTGTTTTATTTTTTGCACACTGCGTGTGTTTTCCTCGTGTCCGTTTTGGGATATACAGAGTGGTCTTTCCTCTGAGTGCCTTATCGCCTGGCAGTGGTCCCGTGTGCAGACCCTCGTCAGGACAAACCGTTTCCAGCTTTAGACCTGCACAGGATTACGGCCCGGTGTCGCGTGCTGCAGCCATGAGCCAGGCGGACGTTTCCACATGCTCCGCGCCACAGCGGGTTTTCCAGGAGGCGGTGAAGAAGGGCAACACCAAGGAGCTCCACTCGCTGCTTCAGAACATGACAAACTGCGAGTTCAACGTGAACTCGTTTGGGCCCGAGGGACAGACTGCTCTGCACCAGTCAGTCATTGACGGTAACCTGGAGCTGGTCAAACTGCTGGTCAAGTTCGGGGCGGACATCCGACTGGCCAACAGGGAAGGCTGGAGCGCGTTACACATCGCCGCTTTTGGGGGCCACCAAGACATTGTGTTATACCTCATAACTAAGGCCAAGTACTCGAGTGGCGCCCGGTGATCTGCTGTCAGGTAAACCACAAGCAAAAGCAACAGTAGATTATGAACTGCAGCACGCGGGATGCAGGGACTGTCTTTAACTTCACAGTTGTGCCAAATGATCAGAGTAAACACACGGGCCTGAGCAGTAATGTCCCTCTCTAGAAACCAAACGGGGTCCTGTGCGCTCGCGGGCCTAACGCACAGCAAGCAGTACGGTTTTTTTTTAACAAAATCACCGTGTTTGGTACTAAAGCTTTCGTCTTGAATGTCTCTCCAGATCCTGCCGTTCACTCGTATAGCCCACATGCTGCCGGTGTGCGTTTGGCCCCAGAGCAGCGCAGATGGCCCAGTTTCTCTCTCCATCCTCAGTACAGTTGAATAGTGTCTTTGTGGGGGCGCGGGTTTGACCTGTGGCTCTTCATTGTTCAAACCTTTTTAAGTTATTATATTGAAACACGGCACTTGATGCTTAAGCTGTATGCTGGAATATCTGAAAGGTGTGACACAGAAATAGGGGCATTGCCTCCTGTTTGCTGCCGGGTCTGCTTTTTTTTTTTTAAAGTCTTTTTTTACTCAGACATTTTATCGCTTTTCAGACATGTAATCATGAACAATTGACTTCAGCTATGTCGTGAAGTACTGTACACAATAGCTTTACTTTGTGTGTGTGTTAAAGACCGACAGTAGGCCTTGCTGGTGTCCATCTGTTCAGACCAGTGCCAGTTTTTTTTTTTTTTTTGCCAATGGTCAATGTGTTACTAAAAACCGCTGCTTTCGCTTTGTGTCGTTTGGAAATTCACTTTATAATCTCCTTTCAGTATTTTATTAACATCCTAGTCATCACTGTGAAAGCAGGCTGGGTTTTTGTTTTATTTATGAAGGTACATTGAGAAGATTTTCTTTTTTGTAATATGTTCATGGTTCATCTTTAAAAAGTGAATCTTGGGTGACTCGAGCTGCTGCAGATTCGTAGTATAAACTGTCCCACGTGGAGACCATTCTAACCGACCCATACCAGCCTTTACTGTCCCCTGCTCATCTTCCAACAAGTGGATTTTCATTCCCATTGTTTGTTTGGTTGCCTTTTGCCAGCTACCTCGACTACATAGTGTTCTCAAGTTTCCCTCTCATCACTGCCTTCTATCAATGTTCATCTGTGCTTTTTATATGGACTCTCTGCATTTTCATTTGGGACAGTTTTTCTTTTTTACATCGCCACCAACTCAACATTTCATCACTCCTCCAACAAGCCTCCAATGTGCTAGCTCTGTTTTCATTGGCCTCTTTTTGAAACGGATCTTGCAGTCATACAAAAGGTGGAATTATATTACATGACTTGTAAATGCAGGGAGTTTTTTTATTGCACACAAAATGAAAAAAATCATGGAGCCTCGTGAGCCCCCAGTGTTGGTGTGGGGTCTCTGCAGGGCTCTGGAATAGTTACTACTACTGAGCAGGACCCTCTTACTGTTGGACGATGAAGACACAAGAATTCAACACATGCCTAAAGCAGGACATCATTTAAAGGAATTTGGCAAAACTTGCCTGCTGCGTTTTGAAATTCATGGCACCCTAACATTTGTATCAATGCTGCTTGTATGTTTTTTGTTTTTATGTTATTTTTAAGCTTATACTGCTCAAAATGGTCAACAGTAGAAGCTTCACGGTTGCACAGGTTCACCTCATGAGAAATGTTTTGTTTGTGTTGAATTGAAATGTGTGAATGTGTGAGCGTGTGAAGTTTCTTGTGAAGCCCTGAGCTGCTGTGGTTCAAGCAGTCATCAAGACTGACAATAGTTAAACCTGGACAGGTAACAAGTGAAGTGAGCGCCTCAACAAGGTCGAGACTGGGATCAAGCAGCAAACATGAAATATGCATCACTTGTCTTAAACTTGATGTTTTTATTTTTTTATTTTTGTTTGAATATTGCACTGATGACTGTTGTTGAAAAGTTGGCTTTTATTTGTCAACATTTAATTTTTTTCTGAATAGAAAAAACAAACACAACAAGATACTATTGTATAAATATATGCTCCAGGTGATGTCCTAATGTTTGTTACTTTGTGGAAAAACATGGTGTTTTTTAACAAAGATGTGTTTATTGGGTGTATGTATACATACATATGGATATATATATATATATCAACGCTGATGATGATATCGCTGGGCACTTTTGTTTTTGAAGTGCTGTCTTCCTGTTGTTGTTGAAAGGGGAATAATACATTTGATGGTAAGATCATTGATTAAAAATTGCACGGTTGTGTGGTTGTTTGGCTTTTCAGGGTCATAACATTTATGATGTATGAAGAAGTCAGCCTCCGGAGTGGTGTACATGAGTGAGACTGTGTTTTCTTTATTTTTTATTTGTTTTTGTTTCTTTTTTGCAAAGAAAGTGTGGAGTTGTTTCTGGTCTTGCTTCTTTTTAAGCGAAGAGGAACCACAGATCCACCATGATTGATCCATTTGGTGTTTTTGTTTTTCCTTTTTTTTGAACGTTTGTAACACTGTGATGATGACATTAAGTCATGAGGAGATGAGTGCTGTATTATTTTGTACGTTTGTGTACAAGCCAGTAAAGAAATCATTAAACTAAACCCTTCAGTGTATTCATGTATTTATTTCTTAACTCTATAGGCTCTTGGTCGTTTAGAACCTGCACATCTGTACTGTACTATTGTAGCTCAGAATTGAGATGATGTTACAACAGGTGAAGCTTCAACAATAATCTCGCTGCCTGTTTCTAAACTTTTGTAAAACTCCTTAGCTGGGTTTTTTTTTCCTGTTGGTGCAACTGCCCTCTCTTCTCACCCCTCCCCCTCCCACTGGGGCATTTTTCATAGAATAGACTGGTTTGGGAAACACCCCCCAGCCCCCACTTTTTGCCTGTCTTCTTCCAAACCGAGCCCAACCCAGATCCCCATTCTCTCCTTTTGTCATTCATCTGGCCTCATCCTTTCACTGCCGGGATAAAAGAGCCCAGTGCATTCTGGGTAGGCTTGGTTTAAAGAAGCCTCCCCTCCCTTGTGTGTGTTGCAGGAGCTGGTTTTATGTTACCCCCACAAAAACTTTCCAAAACACTCTCCTCTTGTTCTTTCCCTACCAAAGATGAAGGCCCAGACTTTGCAAAACTCTCCAACAAGCTTTTATTTAGGTCCTGTACGTTTCATTTTATTTGACACTTCCAATTACACGGCTCTAATAGTGCAACAGTATCAGGCAGGCTGGCAGACCCCTTAAGGTTCTATCCATAAAAAGCTCAAAAATGTATAAAACTCAATAAAACACTTTTGACATTATTATAATTAGGTATCAAAGAATAGGAATATGTAAATAACTCAGTTTTGCCAAAAAATCTCAGATAGAACTTTATCATTCTATGGGGACAAACCAGCTTGTTTTACTGCATAATGCACTTTCAGAAGAAAAATCTAAAACCAGTTGTGACCCCTTTCCAACGCCTCAAGGTTCAGCTTCGTGGAGCTAAACCAGGTAAAGACAGCGGCCATCAGTAGTAAGATGCTGATCCAGACCCACACCAAATAATATCTTATCACAAATAAACACCAATCATTTTCCATTTGTGTGTTGTGTAAATGTGCCACCCCTATAACATACGTTCTACTTGTGAAATATGTGTGCGTCTTGTTGCCCTGTCCGGCTCTCCGGTGACTAGAAGCCCATGACTTTGAGCTACTTCTTGAATTCCCACCACCTGTTTTTGCGAAAGCCGCACATGAGCCGGGCTGCCCTGGTTTCCTGGAAGTGCTGCGTTGCTACTGATATTGCATGACTGTGGGAGGGTCGTGGGAAAACTCCCTCAACAATGCTTTCTACATGTTAGACCTGTTCATGTTGCAACATACGCTGGGTGTAGTAGGTGCTTTGCAAAATGTGATATAGCCAGAACATTTTCAGTTTAGAACTATTCAATCTTTCTAAAAATTGTGAAAGAAGATTTTTTTTGTCGATTGTGAACTGTCCTTGACCTCATGCGTTCTCTACCATGCATTTTTGTTATTAATCTCAAACTCAACACCAGGGAAATTTAGCAGCCCATGTTTTGATCGTTTTTGTAGCTGCCTGTGTGGCTGGCCGTCCTCTTCTCCCTCCCTCTGTCCCGCTCACAGTCTCTCACTTGTGCAGGATGTTTTTGTTGAGCTGTGTCCCCATTGTTCACACACTGAGTTGGCTGGCCTCCCAGGGTTGCTGCTGGCTGCTAGGCCCCCTAATAGGTTCTTCATGTGCCTTGGCTTTCCCCGTTCGTCTTGGTCTGGAGCTGTGCACCGAGCAACACAAGGCATTTCAGGAAGGAATTTTGCTGAGAGAGGTCAACGAGTGAGAAAATCCATTATATCAGGAGTCAGTAATCACAAATAACAATACTAACTTACTAATGCTAATACACTTTAAAGTTAACATAAGCTAACATAAGAGTTCAGAACCAGTCACAGTTATCTCTATGTTGTTCTTTTTGTATGTTTCTCTGTGTAAGCAGTCATCGTGAGCACTGAAATGAGTTTTCCATCAGTATTGGCTCTTGAATCAACTGGAGTAGACAGCCAAATGCAGCATCTGTTTTTCGACCATGCATCATTTGCCAAAACCTCTGATTGTACTCAGGTAAAATCCTAATAAGAATTCCTTATTATGATTAGTATTAGTATGCCAATGATCTCTCCTTGATTATTCTTTAAAGATTTGTCTCAAACTAATGGGAACAATGATAGAGAAGTGTCTGCAAGAGCAAAGAGGAACTCACACAAAGACTTTTACAACCGTCTAATATTACCCCACACTCTGACCGCCACATTACAGTCGCTCTCTCTAGGCTATGATTAAGTTCTCACATGATGTCCTGTTTTGACCTTGTGTGTTTGTTTGACACAGACTCACTCACAACACCTACACTGACAAACAACATAACAGTACTCACAAGCATTTTATGTGTAAATAAAAATGAAGTATATACGTACAAAATAAAGTCAGGCATATTCAATTGAAATCACAGAATTATTATGACCTGGTTTTATTTAAATACCCTATTTTTATAATGTGCTGTATTGTCTCTGTGGCACGACTATTTTACACATTTTTTATCTGAAAGTCAAGTATCCCTAACTTTATACTAGTATAAAATAATAATAATAACATTGCTTTATCCATAGTAATAAGCCCAGTACAATAAACATAGCTATATTATACATACATATAACAATAGCACTATCCCCCTCTACACTGTTTCTTTAAGTTCAATCTAAAATACTGTTTTCTTTATTTCTTGGTTGCAAGAGGTGGGTAGAGTCACCAATAATATTACTCAAGTAAGAGTACCGTTACTTCAAAATAATGTTACTCAAGTAAAAGTAAAACGTACTCATTCACATAATTACTCGAGTTAAAGGAAGTACCGGTGAAAAAACTACTCAAGTACTGAGTAACTGTTTATTTTTGTTGTAATCTGGCAAAAACATAATAAACAGATTTTTATATTTTAGATAAACTAAAAAAGTAAATAATATTTTTCGAAAAACAGAATTTTTATGTGAATTCGAAAATTCACATAAAGCTACATTATACAACAAAAACAAACATTTTTGGCCACAAGTCCCTTACTCTGCTGGGTGACAGGAGCTTTAAATCCTGCTGATATTGCACTTTCTATCTGCCTGTCCCTGAAAACAAAAACATGTCTGTCGCTGCGCCCCCACCGCCCTGGGACCCCCACCTCGCCTGCACCGTCTGTGCGTTCGATGAGGAGAAAAAGTGAGAGAAAGACAGGTGGTTGGGCCGTCTTCTCCGTGCCCTATGCTCCTTTTTGAACTTTTTTTTTGCTTTCATTCTCCCAGTTCATTCGTTGCTGCTTTTCCATAGCACCAGTGACAAGGAGCTCCATTCACTGGCTCATTCTTACACCCCCCTCAAAACGACCCCCTCCCTCACCGGGCCTTCCTTTTGTCTCCCTCGCGGGGCCTGCTTTTGCTATTCACCAGCCAGACGGACCGCCATTGACTGGGACCCCCACCCCACACACACACCACACACATACACACACATGTGCACGCAGCAACCTGGCCCGTCCCCACCCTGCGTTCTGTATCAGGCAGCTGCTATGCTAATGAGGAGGAAAGGCATGGATGGATAGAAAGCTCAGAGAGACAGAGCAGGCAGCCTATAGTTGCACAGTGACCCCATGTCCATGCCAGAGCACCAGCAGCAGACCGGGACCCTCCCCCCAAGCCCCTCTGCTAGCTTTCTTTCTCATTCAAATCCATTTTATACCCCAGTGGTAAAGGGAGCTGTAAGTGCAGTATGTAAAGTAACCCTACTCCTGCCCCACGGGCGTAACCAATCAGGGGCCCGACAAACACCGAGCGGCCTGTGTGTCCTTTGCTTTGTTTGGGATCCATACCTTTACACACAACTGACACCTGTCCTGGGGAAGAGTAGCATTTCCTGCCTGTAAACATGGTATACTGTGCTGAGTAGACAAAAATCATCATTATTATAATGAGTAAAGCCCATTGCACTATTACTAACAGCCTCTTTATTTCACCCTCATGATTATACCTTACATATCATTGTTGAAATGAACTATGGCCGAATCGTATGAAACCAGAAGTGATTAATAACAAGAATAACGTTCCATTTACATGAGTAATAATATCAATACATCATATAACTTTTACCACCAAATTGGTAGAGTACACATTTTGGCAACTCATGCTCAAAGACCAGTAATCATCATCATTTCGATTTTTTTGAGTAATATTGTTTATATTTTACTTTAATATTTGGCTACTATATGCCTGTGTAAGGTGATTTCTTGTTTGTGGCAGTGTGTTGGTATGTTTGTGAAATGGCAAATGGTTTGGAGGAGGTTCTATTGGAAGGCATCTCGTCTTTCTGCTCGGTTATTAAGCCCTGTGCGGAGTGACCCCATGCCCCACCGGGGAGGGACAGCCCATCTGACATCTGCCTGTTTTCAGGGGGAGAGGTGCTGCTGCTGCTTGGGGTGGGGTGCCCATATGGACCTTCAACCCCCCCACCTTATCCTGACACACATCATGGCATCTCCTGCTGCCGGCATCCTTTGTTTCACTGCCTTGTCATTCCAATACACAGCTCCACACACACACACACACACAACATCCCGGCCAATGTAGCCAAACATTATAATTATTATTTATACAAACTGTTATAGTTGTTAATCTTCCTTCTGAGAAAAATGTATGGGTCACACTTTATATATAGCCCCTAACTACATTGTATCTGCCTCATTAATTACAATGGCATACACTGTGTAACAAACTGTAATAACATGTAACTACATTGTACCTACAGAATGGTTGGGGTTGGGTACAATGTAGTTACATGTCATTACAGTTTGTTACACAGTGTATTACATTGTACTTAATGAGGTAGACACAGTGTAGTTAGGGCCAATGTAAGATAAAGTGTGACCAAATGTATTTTAGGCTTGTTACTTAGGTGAGTTTTATAGTGTATCTCTCACTATTATACCTCAGTGTTTATCCATCTATCGGTGAAAGTTTAGTTTGGATTGTAATACTGTGAAGAGCTCTTATTTCTTACTAAACTTAAGGACCTAAAGCTGAAGAACAAAAGTAGAGGTGGGTAGTACTCAGTTACATTTACTCAGTTACATTTACTTGAGCTTTACTGTACAATACGTTTTCCTTTTTCCTGAGTAATAATATTTTGAAGTAACTGTACTCTTACTTGAGTCAAATCTTGGAAATCTAGAAAGAGTAAGAGCACTTTTAGTATTATTTAACTTTATTTCCTCCTCTGGCCTCTACAGCAACATCAAATCAGTTTGTGGGTTACCACATTCACTATTAGTGGTCAAGTTTGAGGTGAGGTAGCCCACAGAAACTCTGATTTGATGTTGCTATAGATTCCAGAAGAGAGATTCAATTATTTTATTGGTCAAGCATTTTTAAACATGTACCAATGTCTTATTTTTGGAAACTTCCAGACCACAGCTTTAACCAGACTCACCAGATGATCTGTTTACAAAGAGCTGAACCACTGCCTGTTTTGTGACTGGAATGGCATGTTGACAACTGTTTTGACAGAATGGAATTTTCCTCATCAAACATAAAACACACACAACTGTCACGCTTGTGCAGTTTGGATACAAGATACATTTCACAAGTACAGAATGGCACCAAAACAAGGTACCGCCAATCTATACTCAGGATACTGGATAGAAAACCATTTCAACTAAATGGCATATGGCTTGTATGAATGGACGAATCAAGCTGAGCCTCTATCTATACTCTGCACCGTGTTCTGTATAGTGTAGCCCAATGGGGAGTATGTACCAGTTCTATGTATGGATTAACCTGTGGCACAATGCTCCAGTGTGCTGCAGATATATAGGCTAACGAACTGACTGAGTAACACTGACCATAACTGAGCCTGTGCTGCCTGTCAGCGCCTTTGTCTGTGGACTGTTTATCATAATACCTCTGTTTAAACGGCTTACAGTGAATTAGGTTGTTAACACATATTGCCACACATCTGCTGCAGCTATTTTGTTCTATTATATCACTGAAATTAGGTTTATATGGGATTGTAAATTAATCGTATAAAGTGACAGATTTTCAGTTGTGGTATTTGGAGGAGATGAATAGGATAACTATATAGGCCACAGCTCTGTCTGCACACATTATCTAGTCAACACAGCAATGTTTTCTGTTGCATTGATCAGCATCATGTCTATCAAGTGGCTATATCGAGTCACAATTTTTAAATGTCAGTACAATTGATACTTTTTATATTATTATTTTTGCTTGATGATTTTATCATGGGTCCTATTAGATTTGTATTTACATATATTTGACATAAATTATGTTACATTACATTTTTTTATCAATTTTATGTGAATGTGTATGTCTTGCCTGTATGTGTGGGTGCGCATGTATGGACAAGTGTGTACATGTGTGTCAGGGAGTAATTATGGAGAATAAAGGCCTGGTTGTACACAGTGAAACTATGGGTTTTGAAGTGAGATGGGAGATGCTTTTCTGTTTGGCTGAGCAGACTCAATGGTTCCATTGAGGCAGCCCCTCAGGGCCCATTGTCCCACAGCACTAGGCCTGCACACACAGCTGTAGGAGCAGGAGGCCTGCAGCACAGACTGCATAGAGCTGAATGTGAATCTAGAGCCGTGGGGGTGAAGTGAGGAAGATGAGGTGAGCAGCCAAAGAAAACACTCAGAGACATACATAGATCCCACATGATCAACAGAGTTTTATAGTTGCTTCGAATTTGCTTAGCGTGTATTTTTAGTCGAAAGTATGAATTTTCATTTACTCGATGGATTACATGATCTGAATGTACTTGTATAATGTATAGTTGAGAAATATATTATCTTACAATACACTGTTGTATTTCTGTTGTACGTTGTACCAGTGAAGTATGTGCAGATTTGCTGTAAAGAGACCATGGACAATGGCCCATTCTCCTTTCTAGGGTCAAGAAACATGTTGTGACCATCTCTAAGTTGGCCTGTGTCAGACCTCTGCTCCAGCGGTTAAACAGCTCCATGGGAGACAGCAGTCTGTATTGGGACACACAATGGCCACACAAAAGTGTGGCAGCCTCTGTGCTACAAGGAGCTGACACTTGCTGGGGGTCAATGATGGCTGGTCACTGGTTAGAGCCCATTAGGCTATTGATCTGACCCTGGCTTCTGCCACCTGGGGAAAGGAATGTACCCGGCCCTTTGAAAGTGTCTGTCTGCAAGTGTCACCGAGTGGTCATATGTGTGTGTGTGTCAAAGAGAGGTCAATTAAGGCTGTATGCCTGTCACACACACTCTGGAGCTTAAATAAATGTAATCATTAAGATCATACATCCACATATATTAATTTATCTTAAATAAACTATCACATGTAAAACATCATGTTTTGCTAAATTCCACTAAGCACATTTTATGTTATTTTTTAGAAACAATCTTAATGCAAACAAAGTATTATAACATGCCTTAGGTAGGCTACTGGACTATAAGTATATAATAATACAATATTCATCACTTACACTTTTTCTGAGATTAAAAGTAGGCTAAGCACAATCAGTAATAGGAAGAATCTATACACTGTAAAACAGAACACATGATTACATTGTTGGGTTAACACAGATAATTCAGTGGTTCCTAAGTTACCCACCACAGAGGGAGACACACTATAACGCAGAGCTCAGCACCTTTGGCGACTACGTGAGTTGAATACATAGACTGCACTCACAAAGGGAAGAATGGAGCTTCATTCGTAGCACTTTCTGTTAGGAGCCTGAATCCATCCCCTCTACAAAAGCAATCACTGATTTCTACAAAAGCAATCACTGATTTCTACAAAAACCTCATCTTAAACATCTCAATTCTTCTTTAATGGACTCAATCATTTCTGCTCGGTTTTGTCTTGTTGAGATATTGTAGTTATTTTTGCACAAACATCTGTTGGATTGCAGACTCAGTGAAAACACTCGGATGACACAGCTGGGCTTCAGGGAGGGGGGGGGTGCAGAATGGATTGGGAGCTGCCAGTTGGTCGGCCATGTAATCAGAGTTGAACTTGGAGAAGGAAGGAAAGTGATGCCCCACACAATATGAGAAAGAGAGAGAGCGAGAGAGAGAGAGACAGGGGGTGCGTGTTAAGGGGGTGGGGGTTCATTTGGGGGGGGGTTGGTCGGTGGGACAATAGACAGTGGCAGAAGCGGCAGCAGCTGACCAGAGAATCCCTTGTTCTTTTGTCAGGCTGTATAATGACGTCCCAAACACACATGCTTCCTTTCCTCGAGCACTCTTTCTAAACAGGCCGTCCTTCCCAAAAAGGTGACTTTGTTGTTCAATCAAACTGTTCTACTGACTGTTCTTCCCATGAGCGTGATAATCAGTATTGTCGTAACATCTCAAGTATAGGCCAAAGCCATGTTAAAGCTATTCTTTGCGAGCTGCAGTCTGCACCTCCATGAAAGCATGAAGCACCCAAGGTTAAATCTGCAAAAAGTCTCGCAGATCACCCAAATTTACCTCCATTATAATATAGGAATTCAGTCTTTTAGCATGTCATTTTTTAGGATTAGGGTTAGCCTTTAGCATATGCAGTGCTTTCAACAATGCATTTATTTCAACAGTAATTTAATGATATTGTGGCAAACAAGGTGCATGTGGAAAAATAAGCCTCCTATGCTTCAAAATGAAAAACCAAACACCCCCTAGCTGCAGTGCTGGGTGAACTGTTCATCCATTTTTAACACTAGATGGAGAAATCAGCAGTCATAATGGCCACACAAAAAGAAAGATAATTTGAATAGATCTAAACACAAGGCTATATGTAACATGGTAGGGTGTGTGAGCATTGTCCGGGCCGTTCTCAGTGGCTGCTCTACTATCATCATCGTTTTTTAAGTTAAATGTAGCCCATATAGAATTATCCAGGTGTACAACAGTTAAAGAATATTTGGTTTACATGCTGGTTCAAGTCTGTGGACTGTGCGGTTTATCTGATTTGAGTTAGACAGGGTTCCCTTTGAAGCACATTTACCTGGGACTGTCTCTTGGAAAGGTATTGGGACGTTTTCTGCATGAACGGCTCAGTTATCGCTTCCTCCGTGTCTTCATGGGAACCTGCTCCCAGTTGTACCCTCCCTCCCTCCGTCTGTGCTGTGTGTTTGTTTGGGAGCCCAGACCCGGCAGCACCAGGTGATATGGCCCGGTGCGGAAGGTCAGCACTGTGATGTCACTTCCCCTTCCCCTCCGGATATTCCCAGCATTCTCCTGCCAGCCGCCGGGAACTCTGGGAACTAAAAGCAGGAAGCCTGGCTCCTTAGCAAACTAAGAGAGAACATACGTGTCTATTTACTGGTTTTTACACCGCTCTCTGAGTCATTTTTGTTCTACCCAGGAACAATTGTTTATAAAATAGACGTGGAAGGAGCCCTTCTACCTACAGCTACAGTTTAACTTTAGCGTTTCATCGAAGCTAACTTGAGCAACATTGCCCCCTTTTGGAACTGACAAATCAACATTCACAATCTTTTTATTTTTATTTTTTTATTTTTATTTATTTTTATTGAACAATATAAAATACAAACAAATAAGGTACCATACATTAAGTCAATTTGTACAAAAAGTAGGACAAACAAACAAATAACAAAAAAAAAAAAAAAAAAAAGGGGCAAATATATACATATACTGTTAGGTAAATAAAAACATGGGCATTACTGAAGTAAATTAAAATCAACCAAAAAGGACAACAATTTACCAGCGTTTTTATCTTTCACTAAGCTTAGGGATTTTGCAAATAGGTT
>JAVQKC010112270.1:0-40743 GCA_036025475.1 Philypnodon macrostomus | reverse complement strand
CTCACCATCTCCACACACTCCTCTCGGCCTTCATGGTCATTAGGTTCCCCATGACCCCAGTTAGTGTGGGACAGAGGTGTGCCATCACTCCAAGAGTACCCTGGGATATGTTGGGAAATAATACTCTAAATTAAGTTACATGTCTATTGTGGTAATATTTTGTATTATTAGTTGCTATACCTCCTTCGGTGGGGTTGCTCCTCAGACCAATCCACTTACTGGTGGCTTTGCTGTACTGAGAGAGGAACTCCTCCTCCTCTTGAGTGTGAATACTGACCAGATCAGCTCCTCTAGAAACACAATCTTCATAAGCTGCCGCCCAGCTCTTCTTCTGGGACCAGTCAACATTGTGGAATAGCTTTAAGAAAACAAGGGTTAATCTAATGATCTCTGTATAATAAGGAAAACAGTGATATTTATTTTACAGTGTTTTGAACAGTCAGAGTTAATCACAAAGGGACAGGTGCAGCTGTACCTTGTAACAGTTCCTGAAGTGAGGTAAAGCAGTCCAGCCAGTAACACAGCCCTGTGAAGGTGGAGGAGTGGGTGCCTTGGTGGGAGGAGTGATGTCAGGTCGGGCTTTCTCACAAATGAAAGCAAATTCTTCTAAGCACTCCTTATCGTCCCAAAAACCTCCAATCTGACCCGAAGTCATGGCCACGCATGTACCATCACCACTGTCTATTAGAGAAACACTTTAAGTTGCTGTGATTTTCAAGTGTTTTTTTTTTTGCTCAACAGTATTTTCATGTCTGTACCTGGCTGGTTTCTGTCCCAGTGGGTAAAGGTCAGAGGCTCTCCACTGTCCCAGATGTAGTCCACTCCTCCTGTTGTTCCTCCATGGGCTCTCAGGCCCATCCACCAGAAACCAGTCTTACCTGAGAGCATCACCGTGAAGTGGGCCTGCTCATAACTGTACCAAACAGAATGCCAGTTTAAATTATTATGATAGTATTAATTTAATTCTTAGTAGTTTATACACTATATGTGCTGACTCACATGTCTCCAATATGCACCAAAGAGCTTTCCTGGTCTTTACAAAACTTTTTAGCATCTGACCAACTTCTGGCTGACTCCTCCATCCAGTAGCAGGAGTAACCATATGCATTCCAGCCCTGATATTGTATAGAGAAAAAAAGACTTCAATACTCATACTAGCTAATTTTACATCTATATGTCAGTACATGGCAAGCAGTTTTATACCTGAGGACATCCATACATGGTGGGTTGGACCGAGGGCAGAGGGTAGTGGGCTTTGGGCATTTTGCAGATGTAAGTATTAAGCTCTGTGCAGGATACGTCATTCCATCGACCAGTCTGTCAATTTATATACATGTTAAAATAACCATTTTTTAAAAATTATTTTCGATAGCAACATTTTGAATGGCCGGGCCACTCACTGTTTGCAACATTTCAACACAGTCCTCGTTGAAGCCGTCGTGGTTGTTGGGTTCCCCTGGAGCCCAGTATGTAAAGGTGACTAAATGTTCATCGGACCAAGTGAAGAGACCAGACACAAACAAGTCATTCAGCCCTGTCCACACATCACTGGTTTCTGTAAGAAAAGGTCAAAACAAACAAACATAAAACATACATAATCATTCAATCATAATTTAAATCAGTGTAGTCTTACCCATATAGAGGTAGCTTTCCAGCCACATCTGCTCCTTAATAGAGAGAATAGATACTAGGTCTGCTCCCATACCCCTGCAGGTCCTCCGAGCATCATGCCACGTCTTTTTGTTTGTAAAAGGCTTGTAGCAAAACTCTCCAAACTCGTACCAATCAGGTCCTGAACACCTCAGCTCTGTAACAGTGAAGGGGCAGGAGCAGGATTATGATTCTATTAATATAGCTGCAAATTTTGTAAAAGTTCACAAACAAACTTACCTCCATCTGCAAATGTGTAAGATACTGCGTAGTTGCCGTTGAATCTGTGAAGATATTATGTTTTGATTGGGTTTGGCTCATATTTTAGAGAAGAAAGTGTCTGAAAAAGACATACTCTCTTGAGGTAATGCCATTCCTTGTGGATCCGGGATAAAAACTTTGTCCTGGAGCTTTCAGCAAAGTGCAGTCTCCTCCAATGTCGTCAAGAATCACCCCGGCATGGATAGCTGCCGCACAAATGTATGAGTCCTGATGGAAGAAAATAAAATAAAAGTAGATAAAAAGTATGTTTTTTTGTTCTATGATATAAAGTCGGTAATCTGTCCCTTCCCTGGCCTCTACAGCAACATCAAATCAATGTAATGTTGCTGTAGATGTCAGGGCGGGGTTAAAGTAAAGCTAGACTACTATTGGTCAAGGTGGTATCCCATAAACTTTCATTTGATGGTGTAGAGGCTTTGTATCCATATCTACACAGCGTGACACTTACCCCACGGTACACTGAAGTCCCGAACACATTATAGTTTGCCTTTGCACAAGCAGCTGGACAATGGACACTGAAACAAGGTGAACAGGAATCATATTATTATGTGCAGAGAAAAAATACACATGACCCTACCTAAAGAAAAGAATTTCACTCACGTCATTCTGTCGTTGGCAAAATTGAAGTTGGGCTTGTTAGCGCATGTAATTGCATCTGTGGAAAGTTTCAAATCAACCAAAAGAATTGCCTATAAAATTTCATTATAAATAGTGTTTCTCTTACAATCAGGTGAGCACCCCAAAACATCAAAGCGAAGACCTGCCTGCCCGCTGTATTCGCGTGGCAAAATGCGGATGTACTTAGCCGATACCGGTGTCCCCAGCAGCTGAATATCAGGCGTGTTTCTGTCTGTTGAGCCTGGAAAGAACTATAAACAAGACAAATTACAGTATATATTCCAAAATGTATGATTATAGACCATTCGCATGTACATTAGGGCTGTTCAAATGGGAATATTGCAATATTGAAGGAGGCAAACTTGGCAATACTGAAGTAGTATCTGGCCCCCGAGTTTATAGGAACAAATCTGGTCCGAATTTTTGCAGATGCAGTTATGGATTTGTGTTGTTCAAAAATCAAAAATATGACTTGAAATGTTCACTGATCTAGAGTTAAACGCTGGGTGTCTACTTTGAATGTTATGATCAGCCCAAATGAAGCGAGTTTTTGCAAGTGTCATTGTGTTATCTGTGTTATCGATTTATTGTGCTAGTGAACAGCATCCAGTCATACCGCCCCATCAGCAGTGTAGTCTTGCCAGGTAGTACCATCCGTGCTGTGCTGAAGCTGAAATGTTGAGATCCAGTGGTCATTCTGGGGGCAACCCTGAATTACAATACCAGTTACTTTCCTTGTCTGGCCCAGATTGACCTGAATCCAGCTTGAAGGCGCTGATTGGAGAGATGAGATATTGCCACATACAAGTTAGGAACTGATGCATGCAAGCACAAACACATTTAGGTTTTCAACATACGATTTCCTGATGGCATCCAACAGGAATTCCCATTCAAGCGAGCTTTATCGGGAGTGTTGAAACCAAGAGAGGATGACGCTGTAAGCTGGGAGTTGGTAATGTTTCCATCTTCAACACCAAGGCCATGCAGGCATACTTAATGAAGACAATGAAAATACTGCAACAATTAATAAGATGTTTTTTTTTAATGATGTGGCTGTGAATCTCTGGGACTTTCCGTTCACCTTTCTGTTCACAGCTGTATGTGATCTGAAGATATTTAGAAACAGTTGGGCAAGGATCTTCATCCACGTGAGCGTATGCGAAGCAGTACTGATGGTTGTCACAGTTCTTCCTGTAGTAAGGTAGAATGCCCTCCACTGTGCAAGAACCTGTAGCATACATATAAACAAGACACGGTTAGGCACACAGAAGTAAGTCATTCTTAAAGTTGTCATGTAAAGGAAGTTACCACCTCCTGAAGATTCCAGATGAGGACAGATGTCATCACTCTTTCGTCCGTAGAAAGCTGACTGGATGTTGATGACGCTCTCTTGTGGACAGTGGAGAACTGCAGAGGAGTCCTGGCAAACTATGGCTGTCATAAAACCTTTAAATACAGTATATTTATTCAGTCACTACAAATATTTCAAGGCTTCATTCAAGGCTCTAAAAAATTGTTAGTGCAATACATACATATATATATATATATATATATATATATATATAAATCATAATAATTGTTTTTATTTTACTGTGATAAACAATTACTCAACAACCATTTTACTATCTATAGAATTAGTATAAAGACTTAAAATATACAGTATATAAAAAAGTTAAATACCATCATGAGGTGGAGGAGGCTCGGGTGTCCTTCCTTAAAAAGAAAACAGTTACAGGATTTTTTATTTTATTTTATTTTTATTTTTTTATTGTCAACATTAAAGTAGCCCCTTTCAAAGTTTGTAAACAGAAAGTTCTAAATTATGGAATGGAGGTAAGATCATAACATAGTTATAATGGAGAAATTAGCCTTAGCCACAAAAGATCACAAAATATTAGAAATTGAGTTGGTGATGTCAGAGCCTGGTTAGGAAACATTAGTGAATGTACCTCACATTGTATGTTTATTGAAATGTACCGTAAATGTGAACAGATAACATTTTGGCTGGTGGCAAAATTCTTGATTTTTGCTTCTAAATAATTTATAGAAATGTAGACGACCACAATATGTTTGTATTGTGTGCTCAGAATGATTCTAGCCCTCACCACAAATACTACTTTTTTTCCAAAGTTACTACAAAGTTGCTCCAGTCGCCTCCATTCCAGAATTTTGAAGATTCCATATGACAAACATTTTAAAGGGTCTATATATAGTTAAACGCAAATATGTCCAAACACACCTCTCTTCTTGCATATATATCCTCTTTTATTCTCACAGTTGTCATCATTCCAATAGCCATTGTTTATCAGTATCGATAGACAGTCCTCCCCATAATAGTCATCTGGGTTGCCTGGGGTAAAACAAAAATATAGACATGATCATATTATACGGGCCAAATTTATGATGGTGTTTGATTCCACCCTGGATCAAACCTGTATTCCAGTGAATGAATCTGAATGGTGAGCCATCGGTCCACTCCCAGCCGCCTTCTGTGACCGAGTCATGACCACCCATCCACAGAGAAATCCCAGTGGGACTTTGTTGGACAATAGCTTAAAAAGAAACAATAACCACACAAAATATATAACAACACTTAAAAAGGCAGCAAATGCAATAAAAATCAATTTATTTGCAAAATGAATTACACTTGCTGCACTGTGGCCACTTAATAAGATACAAAGTGTTCCTAATAAAGTGGCCGGTGAGTGTATACATTATAGTAAGACATAAATAGTTAATATTGTAAATAAAATAAGGAGTCACACCATGAATAAAGCCCTGCTCGAATGGGTCTGTGATGCTGACGAGGTCTCCTCCCTGGTTCACACAGTCGGCCCGAGCCTCTGCCCACGTCCTCATAGACAGGAAGTTGAACAGGTAGCAGAAGTCGTTAAAGGGGTCCGCCATCCAGGATCCACACTTCTCATTCCACCCTGTCACCAAGATATCACATTATTCCTACTTTTGTTTTACTGATCATAGTCAGAGGTGGATATTAATGAGTTACATTTAACTTTTACTGCACTATGTTTTTACTTTTACTTGAGTAATATTATTTTTAAGGAATCTAGTATACCTCTGTATGTTATAGAGAAGATTTGAACATTTTTTGTGTATTTTTATGTATTTTTTGTCCATCGACAAAATTTAAAAATACATACATTACATTCAAACATACATTTTTACTTCCTTACCACTTAAGTAATAATATTTTGCAGTAACAGTACTCTTACTTCAGTAAAATGATCCACCTGTGAGTATAAGTATGACAAAGATGTAAGAACTACCGTAAGTAAGATTAGACTAACCTGGTCCAGATGTTGGAGGCTGTGGAGGTGGCCCTAGTCCCTTAGCTGAAGAATAAAAAATGAAAAAGTGTAAAAAATTCAACAAAATACAGTTGATGTATCTAACAAACAAATGTAAAGAGGAAAACCTTTTTTGCAGATAAAGTCTTTTGTGGCCGTGCAGAAATCATCATTGAGTTTCCCAGGCTCCTGATGGTTCATGCCTCTGATGTGCACACAGTCCTCATTGTCCTGCCAGTTGTCCGGTTGGTTTAGGCCCCATGGAAGAAGATTCTGAATCGGGAAATAAAAAAAAAGAGATAATAATTGTCAGATTGAAGCAAAGTAATGCATCAATTTGGAAATGAATCTTATGTGACTTACAACAGGACTCCCATCGGTGAACACAAACTGGTTTTCAATGTTGATGTCATTGAGGCCAGTCCAGGCTTCCGCTGGCATATGAGCTGTACAGCAGTATATGTAGCATTAGCTGTATGATTCCTTTGAGCCCTAAGCCTATTTGAAGGACCTCTGCTTGAATAGTCCATACCCAGAAAGAATTTAGTATATTGTTGCAACCACCAGGTGTATTTGATTCATTTGGGTGTAATAGTAAAGGGGTCATTAGGGAGATGTGTTAATACGAGGAAGAATAAATGAAGAAGCACAAACAAATAATGGTGATAGTTGATGATTGTTACAATGTTGTTGATAGCTTGTTTTACTATTAATAAAAAAATCTATGTTAGATAGTAGGCCTATTCTGAGTGAAACTATTCATATTATATACTTTTCATATTACTGTGTGTTTATTAATGTCATCAGTTCATACCTGTGATAAAGCTCAGCTCCTCTTCATCCTGGAAGCTCACCAGATGGGCCTGTTCTTTGTTGCAGTGAGCTTCAGCGTCATGCCAGTTCTTCATCTCATCCGTCTCAAACTGATAACAGAAGTCCTCATACAACAAATACCCCGCGTCACAGTGAGACTCTATTGGGGAAAAGTACATTGGGTTAACACACATCTAAATTGGGTTGAACTGATTGTTATGGGCGTACCTCAACATCACAATTAAAAGCAGATTGAAATTGTGTTATGTTTGATACTGATTTATAACTAGTTTAGATCTGGTTAATTCCTGGTTTTGTCCAGATTTAGATCTGGTATGGATCATATTAAATGTGGTTTAGTCCTAGTTTAGCCCTGTTTAAATCTTGTTTAGATATTTTCAAAGAATGGCACCTTCTCTCAGCTCTGCTGGGCCTGAGAGAGCCTGAAGCTGAAGCTTATCCAGCAACTATGGTGTGCAGGGGGTACACCATGAACCAGCACTGTTTTTTTCAAGATTTGTCTAAATATTGTGTCTGGATAGTGGTCCTTAGATACAGTATATGAAGTATCCAGTATATGAAACATCCAGTATCTTGACCTCTGTGATTATTATTATCGTTTCAATTTTTACTATATGACCTACCTGGAGCTGATGTGGGTTTGGGGTTCTGTCCACCAGGCATCTCACAAATGTAGCCCAGGCTTTTGAAACAGTTGGTAGTTTCCCATTTGCCATCATAATTTCCTATAGAAATAAAGTGCATCTGTTTTTAATCTGTCAAGCTAAATACGATGCCCAACTATGAGACAATGTGATGACTTGAACCTGTGAAGATCTGGCCACAGTCCCAAAAATGTTCAGTGTTTTTGGGGAAACCAGGAGCATAGTTTAAAAAGGTAAAGGTACTTTTATCCACCCATGTGAATTCTCCATCTTGATACATATCTGTTTAGAAACGAGAGAAATATTGTATTATAATCCCTTTAGTTTAGTTTTATTCTTGTTTTTCTGGTATATATAAACCAGAGGTGCCCAAACTGTTTTCACCGAGGGCCACATTGTCAAAGATTATTAGCAATGAGGGCCACTCGTTGAAGCAACCGATTTCACTTCACCAAAAGCCCCTTCAGTTGTATCTGTTTTCCGGCCACATATGTTCAGGTGGGTTTTTCATTTAGTGGAAAGAGATCTTGTTACACATTGAATGCTTTCCTTTAGTTGGATTATGTCTCATGCAGTAAAAAAGACCAATTTATTGAGGTAAGCCAGAGGGCCACAAAAAATTGCTTTGTGGCCCCGAGACCACAGTTTGGACACCCCTGATATAAACTGTTCAACCTGATAAGCCAATCCAAATGTCTGGGATGTCCACTTGGTGAAAGTCGGGTAGTTTTCCATTGATAAAGAACTGCTCTTCTTTGCTGGAAACATATATATCTGCATTTGTTCCTGCAACTTACAAACTAACACTTTGAGGATATTATAAAAACAGATCCCCAATGCCCACAAAACATTACCTGTTTATAATGAGTAGATAGGCCCCGACGTCAGAGCACTTAGAAAATGCATCATGCCATGTTGTGAGAAGATTGGTGTTACTGACCAGCCAATAACAACTACCACTGAAACTCAGCCAGCCAAGAGGACAGAGCGCTGCAAACGAGGAAAGTCAATTCAATTTTTATTTATTTTATTTCATTTTTAAAAAAGTAAATAAAAAATAACTACAAATCATCTTCTTGAATGACAAAAGTGGAACTGACTTACTGTTCAAAGGCCTTTTGCACATGTAAGGCCGTTCATATCGACACACATGGGATCTCCATTTGCCAATATTTTCATTTGGATCTTTAATGATAGCAGCACAGGAGCCTGTTTGTGGATCTCTGCAACAGAATACAACTTTATAATTCACTGATTCTTTCATGGGTTTCAAATGTGCCTGAGATGAGGATTTCTTACGGAGTGGGTTTATCTTCGCCCCAGTTTGTAAATGACACTGACTGAGCATCTGACCAGGAAAATTGAGTGTTCCCTGCTTGCACTTGACATGAGATCTTATTGCAGTTCTAAAAACAAAACATATAAACAAAAATCATAGATAGTCACCAGTAGTGGGTATATAAAAACTCTTACTCAAGTAATTACCAATGTGGACAGTCCAATCCAGAGGTCAGTGTAGGACGAGTCGAGCGATCCCACAATAAACTGCTCTTCGTCTTGGTTCATGATGGACACCAGATCACCGCCGTCTTTCACACAGTCATATCTAGCCTCTGACCAACTCTTTCTATTGTTTGCGTTTAGCTTGTAGCAGTTGGAGCCATAGGTCCTCCAGCCACTGCTCAGATCGCACCGTGGAGTAGGGTTTTCTGAAGATAAAAACAAAATAGTGTAGAATAATAAAGTGTGTTTAAACTGGTAACTATAAAAAAGTGACAAAATTTATGACCTTAAACTTGATTTTATGTACTGGCAGCATCATTGAGGAGACCCAACCAGCCTACCCGGGGTCTTTAGAATCTCTCAACAAACTTAAAGGAGCCATATTATGAATATTATTTTATCTTATTCTATTCACTTCTGGACAAACTGAAAATGTCTTCTGTAAGGCAGCTTTCTCTTCTTTGCCTATGATGGAATGTTTTTATTATTGTTGGTAAAATGTTCACTACTGGACCCCAGGGTAAAATGAGGTTATGACCCCTCCTTGTGAAGAGGTGTTGTGATGGGTCACACGTTGTATTGTCTTTTACCATTCGGCCCCTGGGTCTTCCTGACAAAGCTCATGTGAACGATTACTGATTAGAACTCTTTGAAGGACATCTGTACCTTCTATGTATTTGCAGATAAATTTCCTCTGGACATTGCAGTTTTCATCATTCCACTGTCCGTTTCTGTATCCCACCAATTGACCACAGTCCTCCCCTTCATCGCCCCAGTTGTCGGGCTGGCCAGACATCCAGTACCTAAAACACCAGGTCAATTGTTAGGTTACTCTGACTGACATGCCACTTCAGTGTGAGGCGAGATACATACGAAAGGTATTGGCTAAAAGGGCTTCCATCGCTCCACTCCCAAACTCCCTCAGTGATCTGATCTGTAAGACCAATCCAGTAGATCTCAGAGGCAAGCTGTGTTCTTATCCATAACTACAAGACACACAGAGACACATGTTAGACAAACATATCACAGAAACACTTGAACTTACTACTATTTAGTGGTAATAAATTATTAATAAATATGTCGTTACCAGTAATTTAATGATGGTAGTTTATAGACACTGAATTAAATAAATGGTCAAATAATGTATTACCTGCTTAACTAATACTCTGCAAATGTTTAATAGTGTGAGCTAATGCAAAATGTTACAATAATAGCTAAAGTAATCCTTGTGGAATGACCGATACCTGATACCAATGCAAAAACTAAAGGTAATAAATAAATACATGTAACTGTAACACGTCATCAGAAATGATAAAATATGAAATAATTAAGACCATGTGACCCTGAAAACGTCCAACTTAACGTCAATTGTTTTATGATAGCGCCAAGTACCACAGCTATTCCCTGTTCACTCATGTGGTAATAAAACCTTTCTGATTCTGAAAGATATGACAAGAGCTAGGAACTATTAGTAATATTAGGGTAATAAAATGCAGAGGTGGGTAGTGCTCAGTTACATTTACTCAGTTACATTTACTCAGTTACATTTACTCAGTTACATTTACTTGAGAAACTTTTGAAATAAATTGTACGCCATCGAGTAGTTTTACTGCACAATACTTTTTTTTTACTTTTACTTGAGTAATAATATTTTGAAGTAACTGTACTCTTACTTGAGTAAAATCTTGTAAATCTTTATTTACGTGTGAAAAATGTGAAAATGTGGAAATTCTGTTCCTTGTGCCTTATTATGCATATTATTTATGTTTTTAGTTTATCTTTTGAAAATATCCAAATCTGTTAATTATCTTTTTATTTTTTTGCCAGATCACCACAAAATTAAACAATTAATCTGACATTACGCTCAAAGAGTTACTCAGTACATAAGTAGTTTTTCCACCCAGTACTTTTCTACTCTATTCGAGTAATTATGTGAATGAGTACTTTTTACTTTTACATGAGTAACATTATTTTGAAGTAACGGTACTCTTACTTCAGTAACATTATTGGCTACTCTACCCACCTCTGATAAAATGTAATTTGCCACATTATTTATCTGCCCATAATAAAGTTAAAGTCATTAAATCTGCTCTTAGAAATGCCCTAAATAATGAAAATAATAAATAATCAAAACAATTGTATTTGTCTCACCCTCTCATGGATGTCCTGAATACTCATCAGGTTGGAGTGTTGCCTTTGACAGAATACATTGGCCTCATTCCAGTTTTTCAATTCGGTGGAAAAGAAGTAACATCGACTCTCATACTCCCTCCAGCCCACACGGCAAATACCACGGGCTGGAAACACAAAAGTCCAAAATGATTTGAATTCATTCAATTTAAAAAAATCTTCCAAGTATTTGAGGATAAATGTTACAGTTTTTGATTGTCTGTATAAATCCTCTGGTAATGTTTGACTTTAACAACACAGAATCACATGTTTTTACAAGGGTTTCGGAAACTACAACTGCTCAGGGTCACTTTGCCCCCACCCACATTTTGACTAATGCTTGATATAAAAAAATAAAAATATCACTTCAAAACATGGTCAATGCCTTAAAATTGTCAATATTTGAAGGATTTGTACACTTTTTTATTCACAGATCTCCAGTGATGGTATAAGTTAATGGTATAAATTAATGGTATATGAATGTAATACATAAAAATAAATATTCCAGGCATTTTTTATTGTGAAGACCACAACTTTGTAACAATTTTTACAGTGTTAAATTAAATAATAAAGAACGTAAAGAAAGAATTACAAAACATGAAGTTAATAAATGCTTTACCATATCGGAGTTTTGTTTTGAACTAAAGAACTGTAAAATAAACAGAATATCGTGATGAATGATGAATAGAGACTTACCACAGACTAATGTAGCAGCAGCGGTGAACAGCTGTAGAAGTGTCCTGTTCATATTGACTTTTTGGTGTAAAATGCACTTCTGCTCATTCTAATCAAGTTTGTCAATATCTCACTCAAACCTGAGGCTTCCTGAAAGTGTCCTCAATCAAAGTCACAAATGTTGTGAGCATCAGCCGCTGGATTCAGCACTTTTCAGCAGCATCTGTCCAGAGTTCAACACTGTAAAACACTGATGACAAACACTTGACTTATCGTCATAGAGAATTCATTGAAGTTTGCAACTCATTATAAAGTGATTACCTCCGCCAAGGAGGTAATGTTTTCTGTAGCGTTTGTTTGTTAATTTGTCTGTCTGTTAGCAACTTTACCCAAAAGTACCACTGAACTACTGAACAGTATTATTGAATTGGACAAAAGTGGATGAAATATATATACCTTTAACCTTTAGTATTCTTGGCTCATGGGGATTAGTCTAACCATTTTTTTAATTGAATAAATAATGGTTCTGAAAGATGGTAAATTACAATTTAATCAAAGTCCAAAGTCACTGTTAATAAAAAAACACATCTGTCTGTTGTCTGTCTGTTTGTCTGTCTGTCTGTCTGTCTGTCTGTCTGCCTGTCTGTCTGTTGTCTGCCTGTCTGTCTGTTGTCTGCCTGTCTGTCTGTTGTCTGTCTGTCTGTCTGTCGTCTGTCTGTCTGTCTGTCTGTCTGTCTGTCTGTCTGTCTGTCTGTCTGTCTGTCTGTCTGTCTGTCTGTCTGTCTGTCTGTTTGTCTGTCGTCTGTCTGTTTGTCTGTCGTCACAAAAAACTGTTTTTGGGAGTGATCTGTGGAAATGAGCTGCCTTGGCAGAGGTCCGAGCCCTTTATGGATTAATAATGCTTTTCATTAAAACATGTTATTACATTTTAGTAAGGGATATTATTATTTTTTTAAAAGTAGATGTGTATATATATATATACACACACACACACACACACATCTTTAACCTCCAAAAACAGTGTTTTAGTATTCTTAGCTCATGGGGATTAATCTAACAATACTTTTTTAATGAATAAATAATGGTTATGAAAGATGGTAAATTACAATTTAATCAAAGTCCAAAGTCACTGTTAATAAAAAACACATGTCAGGGGCCAATAAAAGATCTTTTGTGACGTTATAACTGCCATTGTAGGTGATTACCAAAACCAAAAGACTAAAATGATTATGGTCTATAGTGCGGTTATAAACTATACTAGGTAAAGGTATGTGTGTGTATAGTTATTCAGGCAAACTCTTAATAGCACCCGATACAGTAGCTGACTCTGGGTTTACTGGCACGCAAGTGAATCCATAAACAGCATATAAATGACTTTATTTGACCAATACAATGTAAATAAGCACAATGTGGAAGCAATCAAGGATAGGGATACTATATATATATATATATATATATATATATGTATAAAGACAGCAACATTTCTACAAAATGTACTTTGCATTAACTTTAGTTCTGTTTGTAAAACACAAATTGATCTTATGCACTATTACACGTATTAATATCACAAAACTGTGCAACGTTTTGTATCATATTTATGTCACTTATATAAATGCAATAATCTACTTTAGGCTGTTAGCTTCTGTAAATCATCACTCTTACACAAGACAGGAAAAAATGTTACACTCAAATCTTTAACATACAGTTTTCCTTTGAGACAAAAATATACCCAGACATCACATCTTGTCTATAAAAATAGTGCACACAGCAATGAATAAAAGTAATAGACTACTGAAGAGACACCAATTTTATACAAAGAGTCCATATATTAAAATATAACAGAACCTTCAGCCCAGCTATAATCGCCCAACATAAATCTGTGACAAAACCTTTAGGCTTTTAACAGTACTATGCATATATTGCTTTGTTCAGTCTTAAGTTATTATACAATCACTTTGCCTCCCTTATTATAACTGAGGATGTGTTCATAACTTCCTCTTGAGCAGACATACAATGTCTGCTCGGCACAGATCATGTAAAGATTGTTCAACACAATTACAGTCAACCCACTTACTGCACCTTTTAAATATCTGGAGTGCATTACTGGCCCTGGAAGAGGAGTCTTTAGCTGCAGGTCCCACCACAGAAACAAGAAGCTTGATACAGTAAATAGTTTATTGATTTGTCCAGCATGTTACAAGCTGCAGCTCTAGAGCACTCTTCTATACTGTGCCTTTGTTCCTGTGAGTGACCTGAACAACATTGAAGAGATGCATATACTACATAGAGTATACTACATAAAGGAGGAGTGAAGTAGTTGGTGTTACAGCCAACTCAGTGTCTCGATCAGATTGTGACACATCCACAGCACAGTCAACAGAACAAGAAAGTGGACCATGGCCAGTGTGGTCTAGGCAGTGTGTATACAAAAAATCTCACACTCAGCCGAAAACAACCTCGTCTCTATAGCTTACAAACGTATTACTATACTGTACTATAGTACAAAGTTATGGACATTTTTCTGGTGTCAGGAGAAGCTGAGCAGATGACAAAATAAACCATGCTGTTCTCTTAAACCAAGGGTTCTGGGGTGGGGCCATGTCTGTGCCTACAGCCTGTGAACCCAAAAACACAATTCACTGTACATTGTACTGTGTATATCTGTACATGTGACAAATAAAACGTATTTTATCTCATCTAGGTTAGTACAAAACACAGGAGATAGCTCCTACTTCCCTTGAGTCCAAATGATGAAAAGCAGCCACACAAAAATTACAGTACAAAATACTACATGACTGATTGCAAAACACCAGCAGCAGCAGGTTCAGGATGTGTTTACATGAATATTTACATGTCTATTTCTATGTGCACTTTGTGTCACACCTATATCATTCCTCCACACGACAATAACAGACTGTAAAGCTCAGAGAGCTTCTATGTGATTCATTGTCATCTCTGTGTGCTTGTGCAGTGCTCAGGTGTGATTGCTCCATCACCTGGAAGTTTATCACATACAGTTGACCACATTACTGGATCCCTGGCCCACATCCCTGATCTGATTAACGTGGGACGAACAGACAGCCACTCCTGCTCCAGCGCGACAATGAGACACTGAACCCACCAGCTCCCATCTGCAAACACAAACATATGAATGCTCTCAGTAACTATTCAAATCATGTTTAATCAATGTACTTGACTTCTGACCTGTTCATTCGAGGTTCAAAAGCCTCCACTGTGTTCAAGTAGATGTTACCGTTGTGTCCACCCACGGCAAACACTCTTCCCATCACAGCAGCCACTCCAACCCCACCTCGAGGGGTGGTCAACTCAGACACATACTCCCAGCGGTGCATTCGGGGGTCAAAGCGCTCCACCGAGCTCAGGGGCGAGTTGTCGTCAAAACCACCTTTGATTAAAGAAAATAAATTAAAATAAATAAATGAATACTGTCTAAACCTATATGTGCAATATAATATAGTGGAGCAAACAAGCAAAACAATTTACTGTCACAGTACTAGCCTAGTCATGCTAAGCCTAGAATGACTCAACAGTTTCAGCTCGTGCAATAAAAAGTTCTTAGAAATCAGTAACTAGAGATTTACAAACTGTGAACTTTTGTCTGGATCAGCCTTTTTTATATAAATAAATAAAAAGGTGTGTGCTTTAACCTAGACCCTCACCTACTACATAAAGACAACCATTAAGTTTGCTGACTCCATTTCCAGCTCGCCTTTGGCCCATCTCACTGACTGCAGTCCACTTATTGAGGTGAGGATCAAATCGCTCCACACTGGAAAGTGATGCCACGCCATCATTGCCTCCAACCGCATACACAAAGCTCTGTGGAGGAAGCACAGTTAAATAAGCAGCACAGAGACCGGTGACAGTATTTAGTCTTACCCCTAAAGCCACAGAGCCCACTCCACCACGAGGTGTGTTCATGGGAGCTACAGAACTCCAGCCATCACCGTCAATGTCATATCGCTCCACATCGTTAAAACACGAGTTGTCGTCCAAACCTCCGATAGCATAGATGGGACCACCAAGAGCAGCCAGAGCTATTCCCCTCCTGCACAAGCGGCCATTCAGGTTAAGTCATGTGCTTTAATCAGACAATAGTGAATTTCATAAGAAAACTGAATAATCAAATTACCTCTTGGTATTCATGGAGGCTTTCATCATCCACTTATTGGTGAGGGGGTCAAACATCTCCATGTTGCCCAAGTGTTCATTGCCATCATGTCCGCCGACAGCATAGACCTTTCCTACAACAACAAAATATAAATATTTAAAATGTGTTTGTATTAAACTGAATATATCAGTTTGTCTTACCTCCTACAGAAATGACTCCCACATGTCGCCGCCTGCTGTTCATCTCAGGACCAAAAAACCAGCTGTTCTTGGTGATGGAGTAACACTCAATGCTGCGAAACGGGTCCCCGGAACCCCCTCGGCCCCCAACACAGAACAAAACACCTGGGGGATAAAAGGAAATCTGTCATTTGATATCTTCATGTTGAGTAAGAAAGATGTTTATTGATAGTAGCTGATATGTGTAGTAAACATAAAAATGGCTACTACCTGCAGTGTGCTTCCGGGGCACAGTGCGGACAGAGTATTGAAAGTCCGGTACTACTTTGTTGCTCATGTGAAGGTGGTAGTTCCTCGCTTCATCCAAAAGGTCACGGCAGTTCAGGTTACCTTTGATCATCTCGTCTTTAGCAACTGATCCTGTTAAAAACTCAACAGAGAGCAATGGGAGGCGCACCTAAAGAGTTGAAAGAGAATAGTCATTTTAAAAACTACTTACATAAGCAGTTGTTCTAGTGTGGTGTAGATATGCATATATATGTCATATAGTAATATGAATAAAACAAACACAGCCTCTCAGAATCATTCAGCCGACTGACCTGAGACATGATCTGGTTCAGCCAGGTCTCGTGATGCTGTGGGTTTGCTTTAAGCCACTTCACTGCTGCATGGTAAACCTGAGTCTCTGAGTGGATATTAAGTTCATTGGAGGAGAGCAAAGTGCGTAAGTGCTGAGGCGAAACACAAGTAAAGTCTTCGCACTCCACAACCTCTGTGAAATGTTCACAGGCATAACGATCGGCCATGTCCATCAGGTCAACACGATTGTGGCTCTCGGCAAAAGTGCGAACAGCAAGACAGTTTGTAGGATGAAAGTGGGCCTTCATGTACTCACAGCAAGCTCTCGCTACCAACTCCACCTGTTAAACAAAAACATACCTGTATACTTTATACACATTTTAAAAATAGATTTGTGTTAAAATATCACCATAGTAATGTTGTTTTACAAGATATTTATAAAACAATATTAGTGGTAAGTAACATTTTGTATATAAACTAAATTCAAATTACCTGAAGTATGCATGCTGCATAAAGCAGTGGCTGGACATTGTCCACATTCAAAGTTAGCTTGGAGGAGTAGGCAAAGTGTACTAGATCCTGAATGGCATCACCATCGAAGTCTTTGATTTCGATGAGTTCCTGCTTCGCCTCTGACATCTCTGACAGAAACATAGCTCTAAAATATATATAAAGCATATGTGTTCATGTTTAACAGATCTCTGTATGCCTTATCACATATCATGTTACAACATTGCCTAGTAATAAAACCACTGAACCAGAAATAAGAATACAAAGAACAGACCTGAAGTAAGGGATTACACAAGCGAGCACAAGTTTGTGGCATGGGATCAACCTGCTGCCAACCTACAACAAAAGATCAAAACAACACATGTTTCCACAAGTCTTTAAAAGACAGATTCAGCTTATAGCTTCATTAAACTTCAGAGACACCTAATTAGATCAAACCAGACAACTCTCCAAAAGGAAAACTAAGCTACTAAAAAGAAGTAGTCTTTCTACTATTCCTTATTGTAGTTTCTGTTGATCTTCTGTTAATGTACAGTTAATTCAAGATAAGTTTGGAGGGAACATTGCTATTAAAAAATCACTGTATAGTGTCAATACTTGAGCAGTAATTATATTGCAGGATACTGACCTTAAGTGTCACGTCACAGAGCTCTCCCACTTCATAGAAATGCATGAGTGAGTTATGGAAGTCCTTCCAGGCCTCATGGGCCTCAAAGACAAATGACCCATCAGGATCACATTCTGCTTTTATAGTTCGGTTTCCAGGACGCTTCTCCTTTGACTTCACTTGCTTGGCATGGTCTGGCACCACATCCCCTGGCGCCATAGCTGCTTATAGAAAACACCTTAGACACACGTAAGACAAATTAACTACAATATATAATTAAATGAGTAGAAAACATTACCACATTACAAATCGTAAAAATATGTGGCTTATGTGGGTGAAGTAAATAATGGTAGTGGTAAGTGGACAGAGCCTGCCAGCTGAGCAAATGTGGTCAGTTTAAAAATAGGAATGTTGTATGAATAGAATGGCTCATATCATGTCATGTATGTTTACAACGACAGAAAACAACCCAAACTAAAACCGTATTAACTGCCATGTCTGAATGTTATAATTCTGGGAGTTGTGAATGCTATAAGCTGATTAACGCTCCACATACAGCTTTAATGCTCTGAATAGACTCAGTATGTTGCCCCTCATCTCTAGTCTTCACAGCTTTAGGAAATCACAACTTCAGACTCATGCGTTACATGACTCGGAAACGGCCTCTTAATAGCGTCTAACGTGACTGATGTTGATAACCAGTAAATATATGCCCTGTGCATAGGCATTGTGTTGCAGTCCTTCTTATCATTCCGAACTACCGAAGAATGTGTTATTATTGAAATCTTCAAATGAAATGTAATAATGCACAGCTGTCAGTGTTACAAATAGGTAAAGAGATATGCGCACATACAGGGCCCATACGTGAAACATTATAGGCCAATAGCGTGACTAATGCCATTTCCTTGTAACATTTAACGTGTTTTGGTTAAATACATCATTAGAACATTGTATACATTTCGCACTATATGTTTTTACCCCAAAACGACATTCAGTTTACATTAGCTTATTTGCTAACCGACGATTAGCACATTAGCCAACGCTAACTCACGATGAACTAAAATCGACATATTTCTTCTCTAAATTAACAAAACAATCATGACATCACCTGTCTCAAATGCCAGGCTATGTTTGTATCATTTTATTAAACAAACTTTAATACCTCATTTCGCAGCAAGTCCTAAAATGCCGGCTTCTTTGATGAGATGTTTAGCACGTTTGTTGTGATTCCCAGAGCATTATGGGTAATGTAGTCAATTTTACAGCAACAGAAAGTAAATAATACTGTAGCTAGATTAAGATCCATATGTTTGTATAAATACTGATTTTATATTTTTATGTAAATACTTTGTATTTTATACATACTTATAAGTATAACCTGACTAATTTACCTTTCCTTTACATACAGTTATTATAATGTCTTGTCTAAGGTTCTAGTGAATGCAATAAAAGGTAACTAGGCTTTAGAAGAATTTGCAGTGTAAAGGAAAGTCACATCAAAATACTGAATTTTATTACTGAACTGTCATATGACTAAACACACCACTAGGCTATGCAGTAAACCCTTAACATTATTCATTAACTTAAGTGAAGAAAAAGCTACCACTTCAGTTCATATAACACCAAAGACATTTAATATACATTTTAAATGTGATTACAGAGATGTTCAGGATAAAGACAGGCCGTCAGCATTGGTCCCATTTCAAAAGGTCTATTTATGCTTTCTTTTCTTCAGAAGTGCATCTCGTAAAGCAATCTATGAAAGAAAATAAACAATTTAGTTCAAACATTTACAAACTACAAACCATTGTGTATTTACAAAATGGTACTTGCCTGTTTCTCTCTGAAAGAGCGTTTGCCTTTGGTTCGGACCTTCTCACTGTGCCTCATCATCATAAAGTTTTTCTTCCTCTTCTTCTCCTTGTTGCTGGTGCTTGCGTGTGGGTTCAGCTTGGTATGCTTCCTGATAAACTCCTTTCTGTCAGTCCGTCCAGCCTATACAAAATATATTTACACATTCTTATAATAAACACAATATATTGTACAAAAATAACTAACAACAGGGTCGTTCTCTTACCAAAGCTGTTGCAAGTCTTGTTTCCTTGTCTGCTTTTGGTTTCTTGTGGAGTTTTTCAATATTCCTCAGTGTTAGCAGCTCCCCCCTTAAAATATTCCAGTCAAATTATCTGCATTTCTAAAATTATATAATATACAACTATCCTGCATACCTTTCCTCCTCTTCATCACTATCAATCTTCTTCCTCTTCTGAGCTTTGCCTGGTGCAGCATTGACCTCTTTAGCCATTTGGACCGTGCGGATCTTCTTAAAGTCCTCCTGTGTGAGAAGTCTGCTGCCACTGACCGCTGCTGCTATGGCCTTTCTTTCCTCCACCGGCATGCTCTTGAGTTTTTCTGCTACCTCTTCTGTGCCTTCATCAGACGAGTGGTGAACGTCCACCCACTCACCATCCTCATCATCATCACTGATACTGGCACTTTCCCAGCCATCTGGAAAAGAAAACATAAGACAAACAACTGTTATGACTATAAGCCACATATTACTAATATATGACTAAATACAAGTAATAACACATGTATAACACAAGTATAACACAAGTATAATACAAGCATAACACATGTATAATACAAGTATAACACATGTATAACACACGTATAATACAAGCATAACACACGTATAATACAAGTATAACATACGTATAATACAAGTATAACACACGTATAATACAAATATAACACAAGTAGAATACAAATATAAAACAAGTATAATAATAATATAAAAAATATAATAATGTAGCTGACCTTCCTTTTCCTTGTCCCCCTCTTTCGCCTCCAACTCGAGAACTTCAGCTCCAGGGATATAGTCTTTAGCCTCCAGCTCCCCATATTCTTTGATTGTAGCTTCTGCCGATGCTTCTGTGGGTCTCCCCTAGTAAAGAACACAATTAACACTAGCCAACCTGACAAATGCTGGTATATTTAATTTTTTGGGGAGTTATGTTATTTTAAACTACTTTAGACCTGACTTTCTTAAAATGTCTTCTCATTTTTTTCATTTCAATAGTAGCTACTATTGACTACAGAATATGCCTCAACTAAAACGTTCAAAAAAATCTTATACAATAAACAAGTATGAAATGGTTTGGTGTCAAAATAATAAACCTTTCAATTTGATAAATATATGTCCAGTGTAGAATGATCAAAATAGCTCATATTTGGATCTATAGGAATTCCCGTCATAGTGGTCAAAGACTTGCACACAATATTTTATTTAACATATTTTTGCTCACCCGGTCTTTCTTCTGCAGAATCTGTGGATTTACGTTCCTAAATAGCTGGATGAGTCCTCTGGCTGCCATCATGACATCTGAAACAAACAGAGCACAAATCTGACACTTGCTCATATAGTAGCTTAATACATTACACTGATCATGCATTTGCATTATTTGCTTACTCTTGTCTTTGTGAGTTTTGTACAGGGCCAAGTCTTGTAGCAGGTCCTCATTAATTGCCAGTGGACAGCGGGCTGCGACCTCCTTGATGGCATTTATACTGAAGTACAATAAGATAAGAACCAATGTTATGCCGTGATAAAACAAAAGTGGAAATAGGGTTCAGACAGAAGCTTCTTACCCGACTGTCATAGCCTCTCCAGAGTTTCTGTCTGTCACAAAGTTGTTAGCGATGGTCATGATCACAGGTTCAATGATCTGAAGAGGAATTACAACAATGGACATTTATTAATGACATGAGTTTGAGTTTGACAAAGAAACCTCTAGCGCTTAAAGGACGACCTCTGGTGGGACAAGCTGATGTGACGACTGGGCTGCACAAAGCAAGATTTTGGTCACCTCTGAAAAAGAAAAAGGCCTGTCAGTGTCATGTTTACGTGAACCAGGAATCATCTATGTGCATACCTCTCTGATGTGGCTGGAGAAACCTCTGAACAAATGGATAGAAATTGAAGAGAAACAGCTGCACAAAACAAAGGTAGATAATCTCTTATTATGTAATACTTTAAATCTTATGCATTATTATTGTAAATTATTACTTACCTCATGGATTCCAACAAGCCTGGAGATAAGCTCCATCATCATAATCTTCACCTCAAAGTGCTCTTTGGAGTCTTCCAATTGCTTCAAGAGTTTTTCAGAAAAATCTGTATAAACAGTATGTTTTAGTAGTGGTTTGATATTAAGCTGGCTGTGGTCACAAGACACAAGATTACCTTGTGGATCGTGAATGAGGTGAATTGCAGAAAAATTGAAGACTTCTGCTTTTCTCTTTTTCTTGTGTTTCTGTGTAAAAAATAAGATAAAACATAATTTTTTAATCAATAAATCCGATACAAACAGAAAGAGTACCTGATACAAACACAAAGAGTACCTGATACAAACACAAAGAGTACCTTGAGGACTTTCATGGCTTTCTCCAACTTCTTTTTGTTTTTGGTTGTCTTTTTACCAGTGGAATATCTGACCATCAGGTCTCTGGCTGATGGTCCTTCAGCCTATAAAAATACACTTTCCATCAGATTATATTCTAAAGCCATCAGGCATGATCTTTATTTTGAAACTTGCCTCTGAATCAGAGCCACTGTCACCTTTCTCATCTTCATCTTTGCCAAGAAAAAATTTAAGACCTGCTACAAGAATCTAAACAAAACACCAAGGAATTTAGATTTAGACTAAATTAGCCACAAACACGTTTTATGAGCCACACCTTTGTCACTTTTGAGAAGCAAGCCGTTGTAATGACGTTGACCGTTTTAGCATCATTCCTAAAAAACAAGCAAACGTAGAAAGAATGAAGAAACAAATCACCAATTTGTTTGAAAATAGAATAATCTAAAAACACACCATATATTTCTTCTGTACAGCTCCATCATAACATCGAGAGAAATTTTAGCCGCAATTGGGTTACTGTCCCTCAGCATGGTATACATAAAGTTCTGTAACATCTGAAGAAGAAGGCGATAGTTATAACAGGAGTATTATGAACTGACTGATCGAGCAGAGCGTCTAGACTCACCGTGTTTACTTTATTGTTTTTATGCTTTGCGTTGATGTTTTTAATATCTGTTACAATGTGTGTGTAGAGTGTCTGCAAAGAAAGAAATACATTTTGAACCAGTGGACACCACATATGAGCATAAACATGATATTAGGTCTATTAATGTTTACCTTTCTGAGCAGTTTGTCATGACATCGGAGTAGCTCAAAGAATAGCTCCAGGAGACCCGAAGGGTTGATCAGATCTTTGTTTCTCAGAAGGATTAGTGCTTTACATAAAGTCTATTATGTATACAAAATACATTCGATGTTATAAACAAAGTAAACTAGCTGACAACCCCAGATACTGAAGCACATAACTCACCATTCTTAGATCTGGCTCCAGGACTGTGTGATAAGACAGCAACAACTCAGACAGTTCTTGAGGAAAAGTAGACATATGTTGAAGGTAGCAGTGACCGACCTAAAAATAATAATGAATAATTAGCTACAGGCTAAACAGTTAGCCACATACAAAACATACATTACAACTTCAAATGCACCTGTGCCAGAAACATGACGAGCTCTGCAAGCTCCTTGTTTGGTTTGTCAGGCTGCAGTTTGAAGATCTGTACATTAGACTGGTAATGTCTGTATTGCTGTAAAAACTGCAGAAAACAGATAACAGGAGAATCATGGGTTTGAGAATAACGCAGACGCTTGCCTTGGATCTTACGCTGTATAAACTTACCTCGTCAAGATAAGACTGCGGATCTCTTTTTATAAGATTCTGCAACTGAGGCAGATTGTTTGGCAACTTGTTGTTTTGACGCCCCGACATTATTCTCTCGATATTTATATTAAGCAGATGAAATAATTCTGAAAAACTACACTATCAACACAAACGTGGTCATCGTGTAAGCTGCCATTATTTTCTATGGACGTGCGCATACGTCACATCCGCGCATGCTCAGTTCATGCTTAAAACACGCGAATAAAAATAATTTACGACAATGTTTTAAGTATATACATTTAAGTAACGAAAGTGGTCTGGCTATCCAGACTATAGTAGATCTGGGTTTAATATACTCTGATGATCCTTACTATGGAATATGCTACAAAGAGACCATAGTGGTGTTAAAGTCTGAGCGGTAACACAAAACGATCAAATGACTTGATGTTAAAACAGACTCATTCAACTCGGGTAACGCTGTAAAGTTGTGTAAGTCTGTACCCTACCGTTATACTAGTGTAGTGTACTTCTTGAAATCCAGAGAAACAGATCAAACCCAGAATATGAATGACTTTTTATTAAATATGCTGACTTGAGAGTTTAACACAACTGGTATCTTTTAACACACCATGAAGGCTAGTAAAGTGACACACTTGTATGATGTGCAGTAAACCTAAAAGAAAATAAATCGCATTCATTCATGTGTTACAAAGAACGTTTTCTGTACATTTTACATTTTAAAAGATCCAGAGTATTTACACTTTAATCTCACTATTTACCTCAGGCAGTGAGAAAATACTACAAAATACATTTACAAAGCAAATACTGACATAGTATTTTGTCAAGGCATGTTCCAGCATTAAAATATGACTAAAATACAGATCTGATCTTCATAAAAATGCAGTAATTGATCACAAGTTCATTTAGATTAAAAACACTAGTGTAGGTAATGATAGGAAAACAGCAGTGCTGATATACACATTGAAAAAGAAAAGCAGTTGATGAAAAAGTGTGAAGCTCCAAGTGTATATATATTTATATATAAAAAAATACAAATGTAAGGCATTAAGGCATGTAAGAGATGTATTTTCTGTGAGATAAGGCTGCCCATGTCAGCCTTTCTGTGTCAAAGTCAATTGTCACTGTTGAGTTTCCAAGCCTGGCCGTTGGTGGTGTGTCGTTATCCTGAGATTTTTTCTTCAGCTTGAAGACATCGGAGTACATAAAGGATGACTTGATAGCAGAAAATGTATTGATCCTAAAAACAGAATATACAATTTTAAACAGCAGCAAAGACATATGGAAATAGTTACATTCATCAAACTCACCTCTGTCTGGACCATTCCCTGTCTTTGAAGTCTCATGTTTCTCACAACATCGGAAATATCGAACTAAAATGAAATTGAAAAAAAAATTAGTTGGTGTTCAAGGTGCAATTAACTGCTCAGACTAGTCAATAAAACCTACGTCAGCATCTTTACTGATGAGTCCCAGCACCACATCTATACAGATGAGAGTGCCCGAGCGGCCAATGCCTGCGCTGCAGTGTGTGATGATGGGCCCGGATCGGTGCACATGCCTCATGTAGGAAATAAAGGTTAGGAGCTGCTCAGGTTGAGAGGGGGTTCCATGGTCTGGCCAGCCAGTATAATTAAGATGAGTGACGTGCTGAATTTCATTTGTCTGAGAAGAAATGGTCACAGCTCACGCCAATTCACTTTTTACTACATGTACAGTGTATGTTTATGTCATTTTACCTGTGTATCTTTAACCTCTACAAGTCGGATGACAAAATTATCAAGATGTTGATCTTTGATGAGGGTGATCTGTAGACGGTCGTCCACCATCTCAGCCGTCCTCGGTGTGTCCGGCCAGTAACGCTGACACTTCACTTTGCCTCCCTCTACTTCCTGGGTCATCATAGCTATCACATTAGACTTCTGTTCCCAAACCATTTGCCAAAAGTCCCCCAGAGTGGTGGGTAAGGGTCCTTGGCAGGCTATGTACATAAAGTCTTCATCTTTTACAGGCATGTTGATGAAGTTGGCGTTAATGTAACCTCCATCTTCTCCCAGAAGAACTCGAGTTGTGTCAACTAAAAAGAGACAATAACTCTTTTCACAGACTGGACTAAATGAATGGTTGTGAAGGTATCATAGGTTTCTTACAAGGAACAATATTCTTGTAGCGATTCTTTTTCTTGTTTTCTTTTGTCTGACCGATTAAACAATCATCTAGTGGTTGAAGATTTTGTAGATTCTGTGAAAAACATCACGTATTACACTGAGAACATTGTTATTAAACCACCACTAAATGAAAGGTTCTTACTTCAAACTCTTGCAGTGGGACTTTTTGTTCCAGTAGTCCCCTCATCATGCGAACCACAGAGCTCAGTTTAAGTCCTGTGTACTGTCCATCGGGGACTACTTTAACAAGGGGCAGAGAGGTCAGTTCTTCTTCTGTAATGAGTGGTACGTCTGAAGGGTCACAATAATGGAGCAAATATGATTAAAAAGAACAAGTTCAAATCTTCTATGTAGATATAAGATATAGGTGTAATACATAGTAAACTAGTCACAGATATTGCAGTAGTGTATTTAAATTGTTAAATGTTTTATTGCATTTTAGGAATATCTTGTAATTTCAGCCAAAAGTCAAATATTCATCATCTCTTTGTAATTACTTTATAATTCCTCTTACCATCTCTGGATGTCATGTCAGGCAGCTCATCACTGCCCCATGTGATCTCATCTTCATCAACCTGCCCAGCACTGAGAAAGCTGTGAGTTACAAAACACGCATTATTGCTGTAATAAAAAACAGAAGTCTTTATAGAAGTCTGCAATACTTACGGTTCACCAGGTGGATCGTCTACACTCGCCTCCGGCCAATCCACATTGTGAAAAGTCTATTTGTGGAACACATTCATCCATTATTAATACAGTATTAAATAAGACTATAGATCATGTATAGGTCAGCTCTATACCTTAGGGGAGTCATCAGGGAGAGATGAGTCGTCACAGTCAGTGTCTTCTGAGAGCTCGGTTTCTTTTTTGTGATCAAATGAACCATCATCATAGTCTGAAACAGTTTGTGTGTTTAGTTATATGATTTAATTTTGCCAAAGCATTTCTATAATAGTTTTTTATGTACCTATTGGGGGCAAGCCTGGGTAATCACTTGATTTGGATTCATCCAATAGTGAAGAAAGCTTAGTCTTCACATCATACTCCTCACTCACATCTAGACGACAGCAGAAGAACGAGACCTTGTTGAGTTCGTACTTTATTACCATCGAAATCATTGAATCTTTAGTCACCTGTGTTTCCATTATGATTGTCTGAGCTGACTGGCACATATGAGGCTGGGCTCTGTTCTGGTGGTCTGGAGACTATAAGATGCACTAGGCCTTTAGTTTTGCGGATGGTGGTGACAGCCTTTGTATGAGACACACCGGTCATCATTTCATCATTAACCTTTAAGAATAACAATACATTTCTTTACATATGCAGTGAGTGGAAAAACAAAACATCTAATGACACATGGCTAGTTATAAACCATGATTATACCTTGAGCAATCTGTCTCCAATTTGTAGCTTTCCCGAAGACTCTGCTACTCCTCCTGGGGTGACGGACTTAACAAAGATGCCTCTTTCTCCTCCAATCACTGAAAAGCCCAGGCCACCGGACACTGGCTTATCCAGGTCAAGTCTGATGATCTCCTCCTGCATCAAAAACAAACTTGTTAGACCAATGACAAGTGGTAGAAATCATTTAGTTCATGTTGTTCTGTACCTCTATAGGACAAAGAGATGAGAGGAAATCGGTTTCCCTTGACTCGTCTGATTTGAGATAACCTAAAAACAGCAATCAGTCAAATAAATGAACCAACATATTTTTTTATAGTAGGAACCCAAGACATACCATTCATTCCAAATGAAACTTTGGGGCTGACGTTGTTGTTCAGAAATGAGATGTTTTTCTGTCCTGGAGAAACAGGCTTTCCATCTCTTTGAGGAAGATACCACAGGGGGCCATATTAATACACATTAACCCTTTCATTCTCATAAAATAACTCAATTGCACTAATCAAAGTTAAGCTCTGTGGTTTTCCTTACCTTGTTGCTTTGATAATGAGGTCACTAAGGGACAGCTCCAATAGTCTTCTGCTCTCACTCAGTGTCAGCTCTTGGGTCGGGGCACCGTTGATATAGTGGATCAGGTCTAAAGGTCGCAAAGTGCCTTCTGCAGATGCCAAAGATGCTGGCAGGATGTCCTTCACAAACAACACACCATAGGGGCTGTCACTGCCACCATCCAGCACCAGTCCTGTTCAAATATATGTTTTTGTATTGCTTCATATAGGAAAATACACAGCTTTATTTACATATATGACAAAAAACATTATGGTCTACCTAGGGGTTGTTGACTGCCCCTAATACAGATGTCAGGGAGAAGGTGGGCTTCTATGGGGGGCTTTGGGGCTTCTAGAACTCTCCCTACAACCAAGTCAACAACTCGAGGGGCAGCACGCACAAGATTGACGACTTCAGTGTGGCCCATATTGGTAACATCTGTGTTATTCACCTGGAAATGCAAAAAATGTGTTTGTTAGAAAAAAATCCAAAGGCATAATTTGGATAATGCCTATACAAAATAAAGTATAATATACCGTTATCATTCTGTCTGCAGGTCTGAGTCTGCCGTCTCCTTTGGCTGGGTCCTGGACTATGTCATGAATATAACATCCCTGATCATTACCTTTGGTCAGAGTAAAACCTAGGCTCCCCTTTTCTGATTTCACCAAAGATACATTAAGCTCCACCTCCTAGAATACAATAAGTAATAAATCACTTACTACACATTATTATACATTAGTTTAGTATTAGTTAAGCATTAGTTATAATTCAGTTAAATGATCAGTTTCCAGAAATGTATAAATTGGGCCCAAAGGTAACTTACTGGTACAAAATAGTCCATGTCCTGGCCATTGGCAGTGAGGTTTAGTGGGAGTGGGAGAGGAGGGGGCAGTGGGTCGGGGCTGGGGGCAGATGGAGAGGACATCATTGGTTCAGGGGAGTCTACGTCAGCAGGTAATGGGGAAGAAGGACACCTGATAAAAGGAAGAAGATATGAAGGAAAATCAATGGCACAAAATTAGGGACGCACTGCTTATATATTGGCTCGATGTTAACCTGTTGTGCAAAAACGTCAGAAGCTAGTTTGCTAATATTGAGAAAGCTAACATAAAAGTGTGGTTTTTGGCTCCACTTCACATATACTGTATGTAGCCTATATTTATATATACACGTATATCAGGTTTAGATACAGCCAGATAAAGAAAACAAAACAACAAAACAAAAAAGATAGTCTGAACTTGAAAAATCTATTTTATATCACATTTTGTCTCTTTTTATAAATTAATAAACAACACAATAGTTCTATTTCCTTTCCTTGATATAAAACTATAGGAAACATAGCCAAAACCAACACGTATCAGTAGTAGAATTTTCATATTGCACAAAATAGCACTGAAGCTATACCTCTTGCTGAGATCCAGTGACAGGTTTGGAGAGTAAAAGGCTGAATGCATTGTGGTGTCTAGTTGACCAGAGCTGTTGAAGCCACCTAGTGCTAGATTGCTACTGGGAGTCTGATAAAGGCTGCTGTCCCAAGCATTCAGTCTGCCTGGGCTGAACGCCTCCTCAATCTCTTCATCTCCATCAGTGCTGTCGCTGTAGCTGTTTTGACGGAGAGGAGTTTTCTGCATTCTCTCCAGCACGTCCTCCACAGAACTGGGGCTTTTCTTTCCTTTTGTACCCGGAGATGAGGCGATTTTGCTCAAAAGCAGGCTGGGGTCCACTTTGCTCACTGGCTCCTTTCTGGGCGATGGCAAGGGTGTCTGAAAAAAATTGGAAAAGCTTAGAAATATATCACTCTCCAAACTGAACTTTTATGTTTTGATATAGTAGGAGCGGATAGATTGATACTCACCAAAGTCGTGTCCATATCAGGGAGTACGCCGTACTCAGGTCGACACAGAAGCAAAGTCACCTCTTGACCTGTTCCTCGCAAAGCTGATATCACTTCCTGTATATGCAAATAGAAACATAGATTATACTCTGCTTTAACTAGGATTCAACTAAGATTCAACCAGAACTCAACTCAGGATTATATCAAGTAAAGTATATAAATATTAGAATTTTTACATGTAGAAAAGCACATTTTCCTTACATGTTGAGAAAGTCCTTTGAGTGGGGTCTGGTTGACTCGTAAGATGATGTCCCCGACTCTTATGCGACCGCTCTCTGCAGCTGGTTGGCCGGGGAAGAGTTTTTTGACTCGAACCATGCTAGTCCCAGGAGGTTCTCCGGGCACGTTCTCTTCTCGGCTGAAGCTGAAGCCCAGTCCGGAGGTGTTTTTCAATAAGCATACATCAAAGACGTTCTCTGTCAGGACATAAACATAGTAAAGAAATAGCTGCAATAAACGTATACAACTATGGTCAATAGAATTGTTTTAATGTGCTCACCATCTGTGACAAAGCTATAGTCGGTCTTGTTTCTGACTTGCTGCTCTGTGCTTTGGCCATGTGTGGGTCCAGCAGGTGGAGTGTACTGAGGAGTTACAGGAGCATGAACACTGTCAGCAGGAGGATGACCTTTCTCAAGCAACAAATGCACCATCTGCAAAGAACAAAAGGTATTACTTGTAAGTATAGGACAGCAAAAACCAACGGGGACCACACAAAATGTTCCCTCACCTGCCCAGTGTCTCTGAGAGCTTCCACTGCTTGTTGATGAGTAGCTCCATCCAGACTCTTTCCATTGACTGCCATAACACGATCACCTATGGGCACAACAAGTTCAACCATAATAATATGAATCAGGAAACGTAGGCAATGAAATTCTGAAAGCCAATTTTAGAAGCTGAAGAATACCTTTCTGTATCCTTCCATCAAGTTCAGCAGCTCCTTTAGGCATGACAGCTTTGACATATATTCCTCCATGTCGAACACTTGTGTTTACTCCTCCCTGGGAATGTCAGACAGCACTTAGTCTGATGAGCTAATATAAAACCTATTTAATTATGAATGGGGGGTGTTTGTGAGTTGTGGAGATTTTTTCCATTTATGTTATTACCATGAAAAATGCCTTATTTTTATTTAAACAACGTACAGCCATGAACTACATAGATACACTACTGCACTACTAACAGTACGTGTGATAGAATTGCAGATTGTAGTAATTACACATAAAATAAAAATAAGGCAGTAATCAGTGGAAAAAATCACCCACAATGATGTTATTCACAAATGAACTGATGGTATTATAAACAATAACTATATTTGATTGGGACAAGCCAAATTAAGTTTTTATAATAAGTTTGTGTGTGTTATGATGATTTTCATGAACAAAACATTCATGTCAAAGAGTTCAGAGCAACCTTGGTACTTTGTCCAGTGTCTTACAGAGTTGATGATAAAATAAAACATGCCAAAGATTATGATGGAATAAAAAAGTAAATGAAATGAAATACTTAGTGTAAATTATTAGTGGCACAAGCAGGTAGAACTAATGTCTCAAGCAGGCATGTTAGGAGACAGTGAGCACATGCAAATAATGTGATCCAGAATCACATTGAAACAACTCTTTTTGAAGTCTTATGAAGGAAATCCAAATGAAACATGAAAATAAGCTACAGATACATTAGCCACAGTGACAAAGTGAGGGGGAAGGGGTCGAAAACAAAGAGGATGAAAACCTTGCCAAACAGTACCGTGACACTTATGCCCAGGCTGCTGTCTATTTTGGACAGCTCAACGTCAAATAGATCTCCAGGACGGAGACTATTGACCCCTGAGGCATTACCATTTACATTTTCCATGATGCATTCCTGTGAACAAAGAAGAGGGCATTGAAGTGAATTACTACAAGGTGCGACATGCAGAGAAAGAGCATGATAGAGTGTGGGGAGGAGTCTGAAATAAGTACATATGAGGACGAAAATAAAGACACTGAAGTCAAGAGAGGACATGCAGGGACAAAGAGTCATTTAAAATATAACATCAAGCAAGTGTCTGTAGCAAGCAGTTATCAGAGATGGCATTTTATAGTAATTTTCACAAAACATTGCTCTCAAAACACAACAAAATATAATGAAAGTTCTATATTTCTAAATCCACTAACGCAGTGATTCTCAAACTTCTCACACCAAGTACCACCATAGAAAATATATGATGTTTTGAGTACCATTTTAATTAACTAAACCGGGACTAAAATAGTTCTGAAGCCAGGACTAAATCATGTCTGAACTTAAACCAAGACAAAACCAGGTCTGAGTACCACTAGAGAGAGCCCACGTACCACCAATGGTACCCATACCACAGACTGAGAACCAATGCACTGAGGATATGTCACACCTTTTTGCCAATGGCTTTATTTTGGCTGCTGTACGTTTCCTCATCCATGTCCGAGTCGCCCCAGTCAGAAGGCTCTTTAGGGGGCTCAACAACTTTAGCTTTTCTCGCTTTTGGAGGCAAAGCTGGTGGTGGTGGGTCTTGACTAATGTTGGGGTCTGGTTTATGAGATGCTATAGATGAAACCGTAAGCGTCATTTTGGCTCGGTTCAAGCACTGCTGGACTCCATTTGCAGAAGGTTGAGTGACTTTAGAAACAGAGTTGATTTTCGGCCCTTGAGATGGGGAAGAGGCAGGAGACTTTCTTTGACCACAGCGGGGGACAGGACTAGGGCTTGCAGTTCTTGTCTGCTCTTCAGATGAGGACTCCAAATCAGCATTCAATTTCTGGAGAGTTTCAAGTACTTTTGATGGGGCCTTTGGTTGGTACGGAGTATAGCTAGATGAAGGTTCTGCAAAATGAGAAGGAATAGTGATATCTAAGACTCAGAATGCAGAAAGTTGGTCATCCATATTCAAGACTTACCTTTGTAGAGCCTCTCTTTGGGCTGTGACACGATGAGTTTAACATCATCTGAAGCATTTTGAAGAATCTCAACAGTGGCAGCATGAGAGAGACCTTCTACATTTATGTCATTTACTGAAATCAGCCGGTCCCCTGAAATGTTAAGGTCAGGGAGAAGTCAGCGCAACAACAAAAAAAATCTGCTATTTTTAAGGTAGAAAGAGGAGTTCAAAATACCAGGTTTGAGGCATCCATTAACATCCGCAGGTCCACCGGGAGTGACAGAACTGACAATTGTCCCAAGATCCTTACGACCAGATGTCTCACCTCCAACAATCTGAAACCCTAGATGAAAACAAAATGTAAAAATACATACTCTACAGAAAGGCATAGGAAACATAAAAGCAGAAGCGAGACACTTACCTAGGCCATATTTCACATCTTTCTTCAAGTGCACAGTTGCAATTTCTCGTTCTGGAGATGGTACAGCACTTAGTTTTTTCTTCAATGAATCTGTCAAAATAAAAGTTGCTGTTTATTCAAATGAATCAGTATAAAATGAACCTTGCATGCATCATAAAGTACATTGGCAAAGTTAAATGAATAAATAAAGTTATATGCGGCCTCACACTAAAGCTTAAAGACTGGTGTTTTTTATGTTTAGCTGAACCACAGCCAAATCTTGGTTTAACAGATTTGTGTTTCATAAAATAAAAGGAATTTGGCTTAAGAATCTTAGCAATACACACTTTCACATAATTCAGAGCATGTTTAGACAATGTGAAAAATGTAAAAAATACAAAATTAAAAAATGAATCCAAAGGTTCACAAATCCCACAAAACACTCTAGGCCATACACAATGTACCCGTTACAAATTCATGAAAAATGATATCCATTCTGAATTTTATGTCAGAAACACATCTCGAAAAGCAAAAACAAAACAATTAATTGCATTCTGTCCCAAGTTTTTCTGTATTGGGTTAATATGTTTTTAATTTCAAAACAAAGTTAGGCACATTACCATTAACTGAGACTGGGGTTGAAGGTAGACCAGACGAATTGTGCATACTGACACCTACAAATTCGGCAGAAAAAAACATTTGCTGGCATGGTAAAGCAAAACAGGCATAGACATAAATCAAATCAAAAATCAACATACCTACGACATATGCCTGGCCCATATCCTCAATAGAAGACGTGTCTGAATCCTTTGTGACCCTGTGGTTCCAGGCTGGGCTGCTGTGGGACACTGTACTGAAGGCTCTAATAACAGAGAGGGTAGTTGTATAGTGTCATTTTGATGTCAACATGATAGGGGTGAAAATATTATATTGTCACAAGTAGGCCTCCACGATATGAGGAGAAACAGTTGTGGTAACTACGTTAAAACTGAAAACTAAATAATGACTCAAATCTCTAATTCAGGTGATTTTTTTTCAACTTTCCAATTTTCAACCCACTCCAACCCAATTAATGCTGACATTGTGTCCTTGGGCAAGACACAAGCCTTTGTCTATGGAGTGAATGAATATTGGTTTATGTTTGCTGCATTAACTCACTTGTGTTGCTGATGTGAGAAGGTGTCTGTGTCAGAGTTGGCACGCTGGTGCTGTTGAAAGCCCTGCTCACTGTTGGACTCCTCTTCTCTGTGCACCGAAGGGTCTTGCAGTTGTCCGAGATTGTGAAGGGAGCGGCTCAGGAGTCTGGGATTGGTGTGAATGGAGGGTCTTTGATTGAAACCTGGAAAGTGGAGCTGCTCGTGGACTGACAGAGGGCCAGGCAGGACCTTGTTAAGGGCCACCTCTGAGTAGGAAATCCTCTTCAGATGGTCCGGGTTTGAACGTGTGGATAAACTGGGGGCTAGACTGCCCGAGCTGACTGTCCTTCCCACTGGATCTCCAAAATACTGCAGGCTGTTCAGAGGCGAGTTCTCTGGTCAAACAAACACAAAAGATATGAGCATTTACAATTTTTTATTTTCTGAACAAACCAGTGAGAGCTCAGTGAGAACGATATCCACTGAACCTAATAGTGTATTTGTCTCTTACCCAAGTCCTGCAGCTCCTGGTTGTTTTGCCGAGCCTTCATCTGAAGGTGGAATTTGTGCTGGTCTGAACAGAGCTGCAGCAGATATTCACAGGTCTTGTTGCTGTCAGTCTGAAAAAGGTGCTTGATCCCATCAGATGTGTTCTGGAGGCAAATCTTCTTTTTCTACATAACCAACAAAAAAAGATAAGGTTAAGCAGAGAAAACACATACTTTTTATGTTGATAAATCCAATAAGTCACATACATTGAAGGAAATCTTCTTGGTCTCTCTCCAAGGGAACCTTAGCACCGGTGTCCGGTTTCCATTGAGTACTTCGAAGATGAGCACCCCTTTGGAATAGACCCCAAGCATTATGCCCGTCTGGGACCTCTTCTCAGGAAGCACTCGGTGAAAGTGCACACCATATTCTGTCAGCCGCTGGCTCACCTTTAAGTGCAAACATAAACATTAGGTTTTATTCACTAATGAACCACAGCAATCTAGGTTAACCAAGTCGAAGTAATAGTAACTGACTTTGAGGAACTCAAACTCCGCCTCAGACTCTGATGCTCCGTAATAACTGCTGTGAAGTTTAGGAAGCTCCTCTTTGATTGTTGTCTGGTCTAGTTTATCCAAAACAGATACAGGAAGGTAGTGCTCCAGTCTGAAATAGGTTTTCCCCTGGAGCTAACAACCACCAAAACAAGAAGAGTGTAAAGCATTTGATTTTATGTTAAATATTAGTTTATAAATGTCTTAGTCATATATATAATATAAACAGATGACTATATAATAAATAATGTTACAGTTTCATTATTATTGCATAAAATAGCAGAGGTTTTGGAAGTAACTTATTGGGATGACTTTGCAAAACTGTTGGTACCTCAGGCTGGTAGTCCCCAAACTCAGCTTGAAGAGCCAGTGAGGCTAACAGCATTGCATTCTCCAAATCACAGCACATCCTCTCCTCCAATATATCCTTCCTCAGCTGTAGGTAATATTGATGTTTGGTCATTGCATGCCTGTAACCACACAATAAAAACACATGTTTGTTATATTGGAACTTTGTTTTTAAATACTGAAGTTTAATCTGAACTTACTGAATGAAATTGACATCATCAAGAAAGAATTTGATTCGCAAAAACAGTATAAAGGGAACTTCGGTCTTCTTCTTCTTAGGGTCCTCCTTCCACCCATCTGGGGCCACTTTAATCAGTTTGGCATCAGGATCGACGAAGAAAAATTCATTATCTGTGTGTAACATTTTACAGAATGGAGACAAGGGTGTGAGATCAGAAGGACTCATTGTCAGCATTAAATCTGCAGTAAATGTACTTATATACAGTATATACAGTAAACAGTAACACAGGACTCAGGATTTACAGGACTCAGGATTTACCCTTAAGAGATGCCAGGCCAAAAAGATGATGTTCCACCAACCCAATGTGGGCGACCACCATATCGAGAACATCTTTACAGACAGCCTTAATGTCACAGCTCAACTCCAGCTTCTGGCCATTCAGAATAACCACACCAACTTTTCTCTGGATCTCATCCCCCTTTCCACGCTTCTGAGATTTATAAAAAACACAAATCAGTTTATGCATTCAATTAATTCAGTAAATTCAAGTCTAAATTATGTCATTATTACCATTATTGAAGATGGAACTGATAAAGTCACACTTGGGTCACTGGCCATTTTTACAAACTCAGGTCCATAAAAAGTCTGTAATCAGAAAACAGTCACAAGCATGAATAAAACCATCATATTTAAAATGGTGGCATTTATAGAAATACATTCACAGGTAAAATAACTCAATAACCAGGTCAAGTACATATGTCTACATTAAGAGAAACTATTCATCCAACATGCTTGTAGGACTGTATATTGACCCTGTGTTTCCGCAGTGGATCTCTCAGGTCCAGTCCAGAGTTGTGAGACAGCATCAGGGGCTCATCTGCAGAGTACAGGTTGGTCCTGGAGAGTCTGTTGGCCAGCTGGGCCTGGAGCCGCTGCACTTCATCCTCCTGCTTCTGGAGGAGCAGCTCTGCACCCACCAGGCCATCATCCGCTCCCTCATACTGCCTACAGAATACAGAGAGGTAAATCAGCTAAACTCACACTTTAAGCAATTGTGTATAGGTTTGAGCATTCAGATCTTTTTATTTTTATTTTTATTTTTTACTTAGAATACAATATTTTACCATCCTAGCATCAGGAAAAATTATACATTGAAAAACATTGTGGCTGTGAGCAGACGCAGCAACAGCAGGAGGTGCAGGTCTGTTATGCCAAAGATTAGAGAGTTTAGAGATTGCTGAATGAGGATGTTACATGACATGACCTCACTAGCCAAGCATGGAGCTGACCCTGCTTTACCACACCAGCTGTGTATGCCCAGAGGATCAGAAATGACAGCATTAACTGTGGCTTCTGTTAGTACAAGGACACTGACCGGATATGCACCAGGGTCTAAATAGATGCTAATAGTTCAGCAACACTCAATATGTGAACATTATAAGATAAGGCTGTCTGCAAATGCAATGTGGTAAAGTAAGAGTGAGCATGTATTCTTTTAGCTGTGTGTGAGTTACCTTTGTCTGTGACCTGTTAGAGACTGGGCATCCTGTTCTGAAGAAAGTGCAGCCTGGGAGCCAAATCTCCTCACGTCACTTGGTTTCCTAGCTGAAAATAAAATGGAAGATCAACTCAGTCCGATGCTTAAACCTACAGTATTTGTATGTCCTTGAAGATGAAACACACACAACAAATGCAATCCTATAGGTCATGAGTACATGAGGTCACATGAGAGCTTCCAGGCAATGGTTTCAGCATGTGCATTCAGAGACGGTCATCTGCTGAGGTTAGTTGCAGATGATGGAGTTACTATCCTTAAGCTATTCTGTAGCCATTTCTTCTCTGACCTCAGTGTACTGTAGATGTGACCACCTCTTTGAACTCTTACAAATAGAGTAACAATTTCTGAAGTACTCAGAACAGTCTATCTGGTATCAATAACAATGCTGCATTCAGATAAATCAAGTGACATAAATCAACCCCCACTCTGAAGCGTGACTTGATCTCGAGCAGGTGAGTCTTATATATTAACATTTTAGTATCTCTAAATACATTGATCATTACCTTGTCTGTAATCTGGATCAGAGGAGGTGACAGAGGGGCTTTCGCTGGATGAACTATAATCACTGTAGTACCTGTGGTGAGTATGAACTGGGTCTAAGGGAAGAGAGAAAAATCATTATAGTTCATTTTAAATAACAAAACAAAAACGGCCTCCATGCATGTGACCTGGGCACAGCAGAAAAACACGTGTTAGATTGGACTTCTCTGTCTATTACGAGAAACAGATGATTTTTTGGACAGGTTAAACAAACTGGTTTCATTGACATTCCTCAGATGCTAAACAGACTCAAGGTAAATACGAGGTGTTGCAACACAATGGCGAGATTAGTCATGCTGCTGGTGGCAATGGGGCATTTGTTGTAGAGGTATTTACCAAGTTACATTTATATTCATTGGATTGTTTATACTGCACTTCTTGACAGGAAAAACTACATTTGCAATTGTTTATGCCATCTTATGTTTCTCAAGCTCCGACTAATGGGTCATGTGTTTCTGGGCATCTCACTAAACTTGAAAGTCCTGCTCCTCAGTATCAGTCTTCGCAGCATACTTTAAATAAATATCATTTTTTAGTCTTTGGGGCAGAGCTTTCAGTCAGAACTCTTAGTCAGAGCTTTCAGTCAGAGCTTTCAGTCAGAGTGTTGTCAGTCACTCTTGTGCAAACACTTTATACCATAGAACAGCTGGAAAAGAGTATATTTAAATGAGCGGGTCATTGACAAGAGCATTGAACTGTCGGGAGGCTACACTGTAAAAGTCAAAACGTGAACCTTACTTTTAAAAATCTAGGAAAACATTAGCTTTAAAATGTATTCCAGTTAATTCAAACTAAAATATGTATTCACCTAGTGTTTTAAGATAATCAGTTTCCTATTTTGTATTTATTTTTAAGTAAGGTTAACTTCAAATTTCACATAAAAATAAATATATTTCTAAATTAGACAGCATAACAGCCATCAAAGAGGACGACTGTACTGGACTAGCTAGTGTCCTAGGAATGAGTTCAATGAAAAGCACATGGGCATGCAGTATTTCTCAGTAAAGATGTTCCATGTATGTCTGTATGTATATGGAACAGAAAACATAACTTGTATTACATCTGACTAAAGAACAGACATTTCAAGCTAAACCTGAACATTGTACTTAAACGCTCTGAGAAAATATGTTGGTAAAGCCACTCAGAAGGATTACATTTTGATCTTGCTGATAATGCAAAGTTCTTCTTAAGCAGGCGTGGGAGAGTTTGGGCATTAGGTGTAAACATGTGCTCTGCTTCTCTGTTTCTGAGCAATTTACTTGTAAAGACTGACAACTGATGGATTAGTCATTGTGTTACTCCTATACAATGGACTGCAGAGGCATTTAGGCACAATAGTTTATTTGTTCTGTACACTGCAATTTATTCTCCCATCCTCATTTCAATGCACACTATCCTTTTCTACAAAATATACTAAAATCTTTATGCAAACATCATCTATAAGCTTTGGATATAGAAGTCAAAATTGGGTCAGAACAAAAACAGAACTAAACCAGCACCAAATCCCGACCAGAATTGTCTTTATTTTATTTTGAGTATAATTTTCTGTCAGAGGAAGATTATAAAATGAATGGGATACATTTGTTTCTTGCTATATTTTTTTAATTAAATTAATATTAGTATTTCAACTTAACTGTACACCTGGTCCAAAGCCTGGGGAAGTGAACTTATCTATGAAGCAGTCAGGTCAATACACCAAACTAGTATACTTTATTAGGGCTGCACAGTCAATCGCAATTGAATCGAAATCACAATTTTAATGGTCACAATTAGCAAATCGTAAAGGCTGCTATTTTTTTGTCAATATAATATTCTCAGTACAGACCAAAAGTTTCCTTTCTTTTCATGACTACTGACATTGTAGATTCCCACTGAAGGCATCAAAACTATGAATTAACACATGTGGAAATATGTACTTAACAAAAATTGTCAAACATCTGAAAATACGCCTTATATTCTAGTTTCTTCAAAGTAGCCACCTTTCGCTCTGATTACTGCTTTGCACACACTCTGCATTCTCTTGATGAGCTTCAAGAGGTAGTCACCTGAAATGGTGTTCACTTCACAGGTGTGCCCTGTCAGGGTTAATAAGTGGGATTTCTGGCCTTTTCATGAAAATAAAGAAAACTCATTGAGTGAATGAGGTGTGTCCAAACCTTTGGTCTGTACTGTACATTCACTATTATATTCAATATGGTACTTTTAGTGTCACCCATATAGGGCAAGGGCAATTATCACATGAACAAGCTTATTGATGCCAGCCCAGAAAGGTCACCAGGAGCGTGATGATTAGATTAATTAACAGATCTTTTATATAAAGCATACATACTTGACTTGTACACAGGGGGAGACCACATTTATTGGTTAAAACATTCCAACTTTATCATCAGCAAGATTGTATTGTGTTCTTATTTACCCCAGAATTCTATACAAAGATAATATCACTCCCACAATGTGTTAGTCATCAGAGTTGCTTTGACAGTGGTAAAGAGTGAGAAAGTTCAGCTACTGAGTTGGTGATAGGACGGATGAGAGTAAGATGGTTTTGCTGCATGGTGATGGAGGAGAGTAATGATTTTTCATCTGAGGTGGTGATGGGATGAAGGACAGTGGGAGTGATCTGATGTTGATATGGTAATGAGTCAGAGGACACTGAGATTTTCCTTCTGTGTTGGTGATGGGACTGAGAAGAGTGGGATGGATCTGCTCAAGTGGTGATACGACTGTTGAGAGTGAGATGGTTCTGCTGCTGAGTTGCCGATAGAATATAAGAAAGTCAGATGGTTGTGTGCCCAAGGTGGTGATGGAACAGAGGAGATGGTTTTGCTGCTAGGGTGAATATGGGATGGATGAGAGAGAGATAGAGCAGTTGCTTAGTTAGCATATAGGAAAGTGAGATGGTTCTGTGGGAGTGGTGATGAGACAAAGAATGTGATATGGTTTTGCTCCTGAGGTGGCGATAGGATGGAGTGTGAGATGGTTCTGCTGCTAAAGTGGCTATGGGATGGAGCAGAATAAGATGGTTCTGGGCCACATTTTGATGGGACAGAGGAGAGTGATCGGATGGAGGAGAGTAAGATGGTTCTGCTGCTAACTTGGAGCTGTTCAGATGATGATGGAGGAGAGTGAGATGGTTCTGCTGCTAACTTGGAGCTGTTCAGATGATGATGGAGGAGAGT
>JAVQKC010112242.1:0-15669 GCA_036025475.1 Philypnodon macrostomus | reverse complement strand
GTTCGGCGTCTTTATGGTATGCACCTGTGTGCAAATGTTGAAACTGATCCGGCAATTCGTTTTTGAGTTATCGCGTTCACAGCTAGGATCTGCGGACGCGGATGAACACTGACGTGATTCCATAATATCGTCATTTCACCTATATAAATATATGTATGTATATATTATACATACATATATTTATATGAATGTATATATTATATATTTCAACATGAAAGACAGAAATTGTGTTGGGCTTTAGAAATCACTTTACTTAATGTACAGTAAAGAATGTCCATGCTCATTCAAGATGATTTTCTATGTTTGTTGTAGTACAGTTATTGCAGTGTGTTTCTAAAGGGAAAATTGTGTGAGGTTTTGAGAAAATGGTTTTACTTTTTAAAAACCTATATTATCATATAAGTCAGCATATAAAATAATTTTAGGGTTTGGACTTATCCCATTATTTTGATCTTTTTTTAAATAAATGTTTAATATTGAATTTCTGAGAACTGATTATCATTTAGGTTAATTTGGAAAATGTATTAAGAGTTTTGAGCGGTTGTGTGTTTGTGGTGACAGTGTTGAGTTGTGTCTGAATTCTGCTTGTTTGTGTACAAGTACACGTGTATGACACATACAAGTATCCGTGCTGTGCATGAAGTTCAGACTTTTATTCAGGGTCTGTCTTGCTGTGGACTAATAAATAACACCGTAGTCTGGACTTAAGTTGACTAGTATTTTTAAAGTCAGACTATCCCGAGACAGAAAATTACAAATGGGACATACAAAGACTAACCATAAAAGTGACCACATGCAAAAGCAGAGCCTTTAATAGAGCATAAACATAGGTATTAATCAAAATATCCCTCCATGAAAGAATAATAGACAGTATTGTTGTTATTTAACCCAGGCTATACACATACAGTACTTACTTCTTTTATAAAGTCACCAATGGCAAACCTCAGGTTCCCTTTTACCCTCATGGTAGCTCTAACACTAGCACCAACTCACTTCTTCCAAATTCAATGGCCATCCTCGTCCGTCCTCACCACTTTTTCTTCCATAAACTTGCTTTGTAACAGGAAACATCGCGCAGCGGGCTAATCCACACGCCTACAACACAAACACTTTCGCATTATTTCACACACACACACACACGGACACACACGGACACACACACGGACACACACCGACACACATGGACACACACAGACACACACAGACACACATAAACGGCCCGGCGCATCTGTCCGCTGGCACGAGAACTAAGCAGAGCTGCAAACCATTTACTGTCATCGCACCCCGTCATGTTGCCAGGGGCCATTAGTCAAGCCCCACTGCCTTTTGGTATTCCAGTGACAAAACGTATGTTCAGGTTGTAGCAGTGAAAATAAATGACACAAATGTGGCGGCCATATTGGAGTTTCCCTTTTCAAGAGGCAGATGACGACTGGGAGAGGACCACACATCGTTTCCTTAATGCAGATACTTTCACATGGACTTAAAGCTGCAGTACCTGATATTTTAACTGTATATTTAAGCAAAAACAATGGCTCAGTTAAAAGAGCAGCATACCAGAGGTCATCTGAGGAAAATTGAGATGTTGGGCTGTATTATAAGGGTTTTTATTTTGAAGCCACACACGGTCTGAGGGTCTCATTTTTCTCAGATCACTAAGTAATTATTTTTGTTTAAATACAAAAAAAAAAAACTGCAGCTTCAACTTGGTGAAGCATTCATGTGCTTCTCTATATCAGAAACTCGTATATACAGTAAACCCGACACCACTTGAAAGCAGCATTATCCATGACTAAAACTAAAGTCCGCAACCAGCTGCCGGTGATTTCACGTTGGAGAGTTCTGTGTAACACCTTGTTTTATGAGGTACAGGCTCATTTCAGTCATATTATTATGTGAACGGCACTCTGTCAGCGGCAATGCACTTTCATAGTTTAAACGTCACCACATACTTCTGATATCATCTCCTGTTTTTGTCTCTGGAGTTTGTGAGAGTAGTCTGTATCAGAGGTGGAGGAAGTACTCACAAAGCTGCACTTTCTTCCAAATATTCCTGCTCAAGTTTATAAAAAAAAATTAAATAAAACATAAAAGTAGAGCAGACTATTGTATGTGAACTGTAGTAGTAATATTCCGGCTTCCATCCACCGCCCAAAGTCACGCATGTGTTAGGAAAATTGATCACTAACTTAGTAGTAAATGAAAGTGAGAGTGAATGGTTGTATGTCTGTGAGTGTCACCCCTGCGACTAACTGGCCATTGTCAGGGTGTACACCGCCTAAGCCCCATAGTACTGGAGGATAGGCTCCAGGTACCTGTCACCAAAAGTGGTAAAGGATGTATGAATGAATTTGTTTATAGATAATCAAACATAATGAAGCTAATAGAAGTTATACAAATTCTATTTACTGGGATTTGGACGGACTATTTACCATATAATACATATATTGTTTTTTGCCAGTGCTGCTGTACAGAAAAAAGATCACTGGTATCTTTTTCATTCACCTTCTCTGCTTATTCTATTTTAGGAACTATCCAAGGATGTTTGGCCGACAAAAGCAGTAACAAAGGGACAATGTGCAGTCTCCCCTCAGAGTTGGCCACCTTGAGGTTTGAACCCTCAGTCTCCTAACTAAGAAGAATATTAAACACTGTGCACCCAAGGCAATACATGTAGGAAAAGTCAAATAAGTCTAGAAACTAGTAGAAAGCTTCAAAACCAACCATTTCGGACAATAGCTTAGTGTACGAGGCATTTAGTGTGTGCAGTCTGAGTAAATACAGTACTGTCTTAGTCCTGTGGCCATAAAGTACAGTAATGATTTGGACACAGATGGAAACAGTGAGGCATATATTAGTGCATTAATAGAGCGATGGATGTAAAAGACTTCAGGGAGGTCCGAATTAAATATATCCAGCATGTGCGGCACGTCATGTTGATTCAATTACAATGGCTTCAAGTTGGAGTCGGAGGCAGACTTTGTGTTAAAAAACATAAAGCTGATAATATTTATGTCCCATATGAATAAGCTCTGTAATATAACACATGCCAGGAGACGTTAGCTAACATGCCTTACAAGGTCTTTCAAAGAGAGGGAAACCAAAAAAATTGATATGACTTATAAATGTTTGCCTATAAACTCATCACCGAGGCGACAGTGGAGGATTTATGAAATTATTTCACACAAAGATGTTATGACTATTGTCATTTTCAAAATTAGTGCACTGCAACTTTAATACTACCAGAGTATGCCAGTATGAGAGGTATAATTATTATTTTTAAATAGTAATATATAAAGACAGTATTATAATTGTGCATTAATTAAGTATTTAACAATAATAATAATATTAATAATAATTCATAGGTTTTTTATAGCGCTTTATTGGGACACTCAAAGACGCTTTACATCTTTTTTTGTACTATTCATTTACTCTACAGTCACACCTGGTGGTGGTAAGCTACTATGTAGCCACAGCTGCCCTGGGGCACACTGACGGAAGCGTGGCTGCCAGTTTCTGCCTACGGCCCCTCCGACCACCACCGAACACCAATCACACAACCACATTCATTCATAGGCAATGTGGGTTAAGTGTCTTGCCCAGGGACACAACGACAGTGTGCGCTCGGACGTGGACTCGAACCACCGACCCTCTGGTTTTAATTATGTCCAATGCCAAGAACTGTTTCGAAATACTACTGTATATAGTGTTAGTCTTTGTCTGGTATTATCATATTTGAGCCATTGTTGTTTTTTCACAGTCGGAAGAGGGGAGCGTAAACAACTGCAGGCGCACACGCTCACACAGGAAGAAGCATGAAAACAGCAGTAATGAGAAAAAGATGATCGACTTACACTGAGATCACCCAGAGAGGGAGAGAGAGAGAGAGATAGAGGGGGGGTGGGGGGGTGGCAGGAAAGGACAGAGAAGAGAAGCCACTACTGCTCCAACCTGACTACAGCAACCACCCATACAACCACCGCTATAGCCAAGACACACAGGACTACAGCCACATAAACAGTGAAACAGTCAGGATACACACTTCACAGGCTCTCAGCAAACTACACATACAACTCTTCAACTCGTCTACCTTACTGCAGTGTTGTCAAGGATTTTGTTGGTTTAATGGCCACTAAAACCGAAATTTTACCTTTACTGAGAGATGCACCATTTATGTGAGACATAATTTTATCAAGTTATTTTGGGGTGTAAATGTTTCGAAAAATAAAAAGGACAAAAAGAGATAATATGGATGGTCATAAAAAGTGTGTCATTTTTGACCCAAAACCAAAATAGATTTTTTTAAAAATCCGAAATTCTACATATTTCTGTTTATATATTTTATTGCACATTCATTCTATTCAGTTTACATTTTTTATTAATTGCATTTTATTTACACAACCCCCTCATGTTGATTAAGTATCCATGGACTGCTGATACATTATTGTTAATTACATATTCATTATATTTCTTACTACTGCTTATTTATTTAGATTATATACATTCATCATTCTATTACAAATAAACATATATATGCTTTTTTAAAATAATAGATTCAATTCCATCTACATTCTTAATTGGTTGATTACATATATTCTGATTTTATTATTTACATGTTTTAGTGTTTTCACATTATATTTCCTAATTTTTCTTTGTCTACATATTTGTACATCTGCAACATAGTAAAACCATTTCCCTTGTTTGATTTATTACCCTGATCCGAGCTTGAGTCACATTCCATCCTTCCACTCTCTTCAAATTGAATGAACAGTCACACCCCACATGCAGTAGTCCATTGATTTCCTCCATGTTGCCGTTTGAGGAAAGACTGTGTCATCTTTGTTTATTTTCCTTCCTCTGTGCTGTCTTTTCCACTCCGCAGGGCGCAACGATAACACTGCAAAACCCCAAACCCGGACTCGAGGCAGCCGGCCACGGGTCCTCCCAGGGACCACACTGAAAAAAAGGAATATCCAGATTAGTAAAAATGACTCAAATTCAGAATATTGGATTTCTGGATTTATTTTCTATTTTCTTTCTTATTCCAGATAGCATCACAAAATGTCCACCAACACCACTTTGCATCATTGGCAGACATTTTGTGCCACTTTGAAGTAAAAAAAAATCAAATGTTATGGTATTTTTCTAGTTTCCCTAACTAGTCACAACATGTCCGCCAACACCACTTTGTGTTGTTAGCAGCCTTTTTGTGCCACTTAAACAAACAAATAAACAACTCAAATCAAGATTCATATTCTGAATTCAAGTCATTTTTACTGATCTAGATCTTTTATTTTTGCAGAGCGATGGGGCCCTTACGACAACACCTTAATGATGGCTCACTGGTGAGTCTTTCCAATGTTTGTTCAGATTCTGCTGTTGCTTACGCATACATGCACAAATCAAGTGTTTCGGCTGCTCCAGGGAGAGGGGCTGCCTGCGTCTATGGGGACACACAACACAGTGATTTACTGACGTACACTGAATGACCAGACAGCACTCAAGTTCATGTCGAGGAAAAATACTCAAGATTGAAAAATTATGAATGAGCAAAATATTGTTCATGGTAAGACCTCCTGAGTAGGGGGGTCAAACTTGATACTTATTGGTAGTAGCAGTAGTAGCAATTCTAATTCTTCAGTAGTACCCACAGCAGCTGAGTTGAGCAGAAGATAAAAATGGTCTCATCTGATCAGTGCAGTAGTAGTAATGAGTTCCTGTCCTGAGTGAGTATTGTCTTTGATGATTTTTCTGGCCCTGTTGTGACATCTGGAGTTGGCTGTGTCTTCCAGAGATTGCAGGGTGCAGCCAATAATTTTTTTTTCTGCAAATTTGATGACTTTCAGCATGGCTCTCTTATCAGCAGTAGCAGCAAACCAGACATTGATGCAGTGTACCAAAACACTCTCCATGGTAGAACAATAGAACGTCACCATCAGGTTTCATACGTCTATTTTTCTAGTTCCTCTAGCGTCACAAAATGTACGTCAACTTCATGAAGCGTGTCACTTTTAGTTTTTGCACTGATATTGGTGGGTATCGGGTCTTGGCTGCTCTACAAAGCTCAGGTATCAGGATTGGGACTGAAAAAAGTCATCTCTTTGAATTGTGTAGGATTCCTGAGAACAGTCATAATCTGATCTAGAGAGACATTTTCCACTCCTAAAAAACCCTCATTAATTTCTTCATAAAGCCAGCTTCATCTTTGTACTCTTTATCCATTGTGTAACCATTCAAGTCTGAATAATATTTGGACAGGTGTGCGCCTATACACATGGACTTAAAGGGAGCAGTGTGCCGTTTCACATGTCAGGAAGAAAGACCCACACAGCCTAACTGCAAAAAAGGAATATCTAGATTAGTTAAAATGACTTCAATTCAGAATATTAATTGTGATTTGAGATGTTTATTCTTCCAAATGGCACAAAATATCCGCTATATTCAAGTCATTTTAACTAATCGAAATATTTCCTTTTTTTTGCAGTTGGTGCCGTACACTCCGTTCCATTCTGCATGTTTAGAAGCGGTGTTGGCAAACATTTTGTGACGCCTTAGAGGAAACTAGAAAAATAACTTTTGAAAAAAATGAATTTCTAGATGAGTTCAAATCAGAATCATGATCACTTGATGGTATGCTGTCCTTGAATTCGGAATTTTAATCTTGATTTGAGTCATTCATTCTTCAAAGTGGCACAAAATGTCCTCCAAACGATGAGAAGCGGTGTGGACAGACATTTTGTGACACCTTAGAGGAAACTAGAAACTAAAAAAAGTTAATATCTACATGAGTTATAATGACTTGAATTCAGAATTTGAATTAATCCTGATTTGAGTCGTTTATTCTTCAACATGGCACAAAATGTTTGTTGTATTGTTGGCGGACATGTTGTGCCACATTGAAGAATTGTGACGCTTTTGAAGATATAGAATAGAATAGAATATGAATCTTGATTTAGACTATAGTTTAGACATATTTACTTATTAGGCCTAGATATCCCTGACTTTTTTCATATTTTATTTTATTTCAGAACTTCCTAAATCAAGAATATTCTGAACTAATCCAGATATTTCTGTTTGCAGTCAGTGCTGTACACTCCAGTCCATTCCGCATGTGTAATCCCTGACAATAAAAAACTGTTTAGCACCAATTCTTTACTTTTAAACCTGTTTTTTTTTTCTTCCATACAACATTCACATCGGCCCACATCTGGCAGACAGATGTAGTCCACGCAGCCTCCTCTCTCACTCTCTCTTCTGCACAGGGGGAAACACGAGAGCCGGCCTCCCACCCACCAGCGCGCAGCCGGACCACCCACATTCGGAAACGCCTTAGCTGTTCCCGCGGCAGGACGAGGGAGAGAGCGAGGAGAGGAGAGAGAGGTAAGGATGGGTTAGGAGTTTTAGCAGGGTATCAATTACAGCAGTATCACAGCCGCACAGCCTGGCCATTGTAAACGTGAAGGAGTTTACACAGCACTAATCTTCAGCTTTTGTTCCACACACATCACTGAGAACACACAGTCAAGGCACAATTATAGCATTTCAATGTAAACAGATAGTCAGTTATTCCCAAACTGGGGTCTGGAGTTGTCCATGATAAGTGTACACAAATTAAGTTATTAAGTATTATTTTTGTATTTTCTATAATTTCACTAAAAGTAAAACTAAACCAATCGGGCAGCCATGAAATACTAATACAATGATTTTATCTGGAACAGTATAGGAATAATTGACTAATTGTTTTTACTTATACAAAAATAAAATACATTTTGTTCCAACATGCATATCCGTACTTTATCTAATTAACTTACAATTCTATGTATTTTTTTTACCTTGGTGGCATACTATGTAGCAAGCTCTTGCACATGGGTTCTTGGGTTCAGACTTGATTTGGCGTCAGTGATACTACTAGGAATATAGACCCTGTAAAATATTTGTGATATGGATTGTCCAAATTCCTTTATGGAGGCGACTGGAGGCATTATTGAGGTAACAAAAAAGTAGGATTTGTGGTGAGAGACACAATAATTCTAAACATATAATGAAACAAAATCTGTATACTAAAGCGAACATTAATAATATACAGTGACCTTTAAAAGTTTGTAAACAGAAGGTTCTAAATTCTGGAACAACTGGAGGCACGACCATAGCATTAGCCACGTAATATCACAAATTAAGATGATTTTTGACAAATGGCAACCACTCTGCTACATGTATAATGTCAGAGCCTGGTTAGGACACATTAGTGAACGTACCTCACATTGTATGTTTATTTAATGTACACATTAGTAACAGTTCTTTCTTGATTTTTAGGTTTCACTGGACAAGTCTTTACAGAAATGTTGACGACCACAATCGTTTTTTTGTTGTATGTTCAGAATTTTTCTATCCCACACCACAAATCCTACTTATTTTGTCTCCAGTCGCCTTCATTCACACATTTTGAACATTCCATATGGAAAAAGGGTCTATTAGTAAAGATATGCATACATTAAAAAAAAAATATATATATATATATATTTTTTTTTTTTTGAAAAAGGACTTTGTTAATCTCGACCTTGAACATGTGCTGACACTGCTGCCACATTCTCTGTTGATGATTCCATGTTGACTAGATTTGAGGAACAACAGCTAATAGTGGGTCCCTTATTTGAACGCTCATATTAAGTTAGTTGGCTGGTGCTGACCATCCTCATTAAGATTACTCACAGGATCATCTCAAATAACTTCAACTGAAGTTGAACCGCTGTTTAAACGTGCGTTCACCGTCATATCTGCAAATCCCTGTGAGACTGAGCAGATAAATATATTGTCACATTAAAATCAGGTTAAAAGTGTAGTCTCTACAAGTCTCCTAAAATAAACATTTGTTGGAAATAAAAAAAAAAAAAAAGTTTTATTGGACCCTATTCTATGATAAAGTGGTAATCTAACTTTTAGTCCTAATTATTATTTTACTTCAGTCCCTCCCCCGGCCTCTACAGACTACAGACGACCTACTTTACATCATAGAACAATGTCAGATAGTCAAATTAAATTTATAAAAAATAATACTATTACAGGAAACTTCTATTTTACACCTTCAACACACTTTGATCCCAATAATGTAATGATGTCCTAATAAATACTCACCAAACAACTATTTAAAAAAAAAAAATTATTGAATTGATTATTGCAAAAAAAAATAAAAAATCTTATCAAATGATGATAATAATAAAGTTTTTGTTGTAATTTGAAGTGACAATAAGAAAACAGTCACACAAAATTGTATTACTTACCATCAGGTTTATTTGCCTCTCTACTGTTCCCATTTCAAGGTGTATGTCTCCCCCATGTGGACATTTTGTAGAGTTTTGTGTTACAGTAGAGGTCAAAGTCATACTAACTTTGCCTGCTGCCATTATATAGATTGCTATATATCACAATAGTTACAATAGGTAGCACTTTTCCTTTTTGCTGTTTAGGATAAAGAGAATATTTGCTAAAGGCATAGTTCAGGCACAATGTAAACACTAGGCAGAGAATAGACGTATAGAAAATTGACTGGACACATATCGCATTTAGCAAAAAGGTGACACCCACTTCGATTATCAGTTTATTTGTTTTATGCTTTATTGTTGTATTCAAAATGGGGCAAATTTATATTTAAAGCAGATAGCAGACTATTGTCAAAATGATGATGATAGTAAAGACACTTTCAAAGTCTGTAAACAGAAAGTTCTAAATTCTGTATTGGAGGCAACTGGAGGCAAGACCATAATACACTTTCAATGGAGAAATTAGCATTAGACACAATTTATTGCAAATTAAGATGGTTTTGACAAATGACATCATCACTGCTACATGTCAGCAAACAAACATTAGTGTATCACATTTTGGTTGGTGGGAGGATTCTTGATTTTTACTGGACAAGTCCTCACAGAAATGTTGAAGTCCACAAATGTTTTTTTTTTTCATTGTATGCTCAGAATTATTCTATCCCTCCCCACAATTCCTACTTTTTTGTAAAGTTAACTCACTTTTGCTCCAGTCTCCTCCATTCCAGAATTTTGAACATATGACAAACAACAGGGTCTATACTGCTTCATACATGTCAGTCAATTCTTCCATATTTTGTTAACAAATATAATAGCAAAATAAAAACACAGCCACTCTATATCATTCATGTTCTTGACCAAAACCACCACACAAACCCTTCCATAGCATTGTGCACCTTGTTTTAACTTTCAGGCACCACTGCTTGAAATAGGCACTTATTTTAGCGCGTAATAAAGCCAAAAGAAAATGCTGTAATAGATATACTGTAGATTTCAATACTGTTATATATATAAATGTTTTATATATATGCCACACAGCTATTCAAGCGTATAAGTTCATCCTGGTAACAACAGTTGAGGCAGCAACTCAGTAACAGTTTAGTCAATCCTTATAGCTAGGTCCTAGAATGTTGTTTCTACCTCAAACACATGCCCAAAGTTCTGTTTTGTTTCATTAATTCACCCATGTTTGTAATTAATTATATTGAGCTATAGTCCTCTCCAAGAGCTGAAAATTAATTAAACTGTAAGCAACCCTATAAGTGATGTAACAAATAGGGGTAAACCACTCCTCTCTAGGAAGTGTCTCGTGTCTGCGCCTGCACTGTCAACAAACCAAGAGATCCATTGTTACTACCAACATTTAACAATTTATTTGATTGGAGATGTGTGTTATGTGTGCTATGAGGGTGTCAAGGCTGTTTATATCCCAGAAGAAGTAAAGAGTGTATTTTGGAAACCCCCCAAAACTGGCACAAGAAGCTTGTTGTTAGACAGACGTCATTAAGACAAAGTGGGAGCTCCATAAAACAGCTTGAATTACATTAATATTGTGTGTTTGATGTTGCAAATGATAAAACAGTAACCTAAATGTATCCAAAACAAACTGTGAAACGTGCAAAAAAGCACAATATAGGACCTTTAGTAAACTTTCCATGTAGTTTAATTATTTAAAACCAATATATGAATTGAACATTTTTTCTATAGTTTATTTGTCTGCCTGTATTATCTATTGTTACTGTCTTTGGTTAACAGCAGCTAAGATACATTTGAAGCTCAGTAACAGTGAAGTGACTTTAAGGTGCAGCTCACAACATAAAACACACTCTTTTCACTTAGTCTTCTGTGTTTTCCTTCTGCCCACTTCAGTCGCCACAGATCCCACTGTGGCCCCCACTGCTCCCCCGACGGGCCCCCCCACGAACAGACCTACCAGAGCCCCCAGCAGTGCCTCCGCCCTCACCAGCGTGGGCAGCCTCTTCACCCAGCCTGTCAACATCTCCCACAGCCCCCAAAGGAAAGAGTGATGTGGTGATACTGGGACAACACTGCCGGGGAAGAGAGCGTTCAAATCTAAGTCTAAGTCCCCTATGCTCCTCTCTGCCTGCTCCCTGACTCCATCCAGGTCTCCAGTGTCGATGTTCAGTCCATCCGCCTGCCTCTGTTGCATGATCTCCACTTCCTTGTTCTGGATGCGTTCCTCCACTTCCTGGTACAGTTCACAGGTGAAGTGGGGTGTCCTGCTCTCCTTCAGGGCTTGGTCCACTTTGTCCAGAAGCTCACGGATAGCTTCTTTGGTTTCAGCTTCTTCTTGCTCTAGATGTTGATCAACAATTCAGATTTAAGTATAGTATTTATTAATTCAATTGATCCTTTCAAAGTTTGTTAACAAAAATGGAGGCAATTGGAGGCAAGACTATAACACATTTTCAATAAAAAAATAAGCATTAGCCACAAAATATCACAAATTAAGATTTGACAACCACTCTGCTACATGTATAATGTCAGAGCCTGGTTAGGAAACATTAGTGAATGTACCTCACATTGTATGTTTATGTAATGTACACATTAGTAACATTAGTCAAATTGTTTATATTTAAGTTTTACTGGACAAATCATTACATAAATGTTACACAATAGTTTTTTTCATTTCATGCTCACAATTAATCTATCCCTCACATTCTACACATCTCCTGTAGAAAATGTCTGAAAAGAGGAGGGACTCTGACTGATATGACGCAGCCAAACAAGGAACAGCTACATTAGTAAATAGATGTAATCAATTGTTGTTGTGTTTAAAATGTTTTTGTAAATATATAGCAGCATACATTACGTTTTTTACAGCGTCCTCATGTTGCTAATATGTTTGGCTAAAAGATTTGTAAAGCCCGCCTACTCACGGCAATACTGCCACATGATTAGTCTGCCCCACCAGTGGTGTTTTTGTGACTTTGGAAAACGACAAATCTCGCAGAGCAAGGTTAACTCCATTCCGCCTCCATTCTGGTATTTTGAGCAAACATATTAAAGGATATTTATCTAACTGACTATGCCAAAGCTTTTGTTCGTTTACAAAAAGAAACTACTGTAGAGTGGAGCTACTTACACTTTGTTAGTTTGCCTCTTTGTAAAAACCCTCCTACACTCACCTGGGCGAGTCTCCAGTGTATGGTAGCGGTCTCCACACCTCTTCACCAGCTCTATCAGGTCTTTTCTCCATGTCATGAGATACTCCTCCAGCCTCTCCTCGGGGTCCAGCTCTTCTGTGTGGGTGAACAGGAGCATGGTGTTGTTGCTCACAGCAGTAGGACCCAGCATCTTCTCCAGAACGTCCAGAGCTTTGACCTCGCCATCGGTCGGCTGGTTCAGAGGGACACACAGGAGGAAAGCATGGGGACCGGGGCTGGACAGGGCTAAGAGAGAAGAAAGCTGTGTTCTCCTGTTCTCTGGGAGGCAGCCAGAACCAAACCAGTCTGTGCTGGACACTACGGTCACCTATGGAGAAGTCAAAGAGTGATTAGACCTCACATGAGCATATGGTATAAAGTGGTTCAAGTCGAAAATCACATGGGGATATTTCCAAGTGTCTTGACCAAAAACACAACTACAGTAAGCACAGATTTGAGTGGGATTCAAACCGGCAACCCTCCTGGCTTGTGACCTCATGTGGCTGTTACAGGGCTTTGTGTCATGTATTAATAATGTTTTTACATAGAATATTGTTTTTGGACCCTTTGCCAGGAGGTGGAGGGGCCCCATACAGTAGTCCTGTTTATAGGGTTATGATGTGCTTATGTATCATAATTGGAATAGATGAGAGCAAGAGACATTTGTCCATTTTTACAGGATGTATATTTTTAGTACATTAATAAAAGTAAAAAATATGATTCAGAAATTATGATGAATCATGAAAAAGATGAGAATGTCAAATGTAGTTTGATTTATTTCACATTTTATTAACCTGCACTGGAGTTTTTTTATATCAACTTATGCCACTGGTATTAAGTATATTCAAATTGTCATGTATAGGGTTAGTCGATATTAAACAATATAATATGATATATTTATTTGATCCTTCTGAAAATCCTACATAGCCTACTGCTGAATGCCTTTACTTCACTTTCAGGAGCCTGGTAGTAATTCTGAGTATGTTATTTATTTCTCGGTATGTTTTTGTCCCTCCTTTTCTTAGAATATCCCGTTGGGAGTCATTCTGAAAGTTGAAAAAGGGCATCATGGGAGTGCCATACCCGTCTGTCTGCAGCCTGGCCCGTGTGTTTACTGCATTCCTGGCTCACAGCTGCCCCTCCGTCTCCTCCGTCCTGCTCCAAGCCCAGGATGGTGCTCACTGTGGCCGTCTTCCCTGCCCCTGTACGGCCCAGCACCACCAGCCGGAGACCTGCACACATGACAAACAGACTTAAAGGGCGTGTGCTACTACTATAACAACGACTATTTTTGACGTATTTTACTTCTGCTCGAAATTAGAGGCATATCAGTCTACTCTGTGTAAACTAACACATTATATAGACATAGATAATGAACTACTAACGCTAATTAACCATTTTTAAAAAGTGGGAGCAGCCCATGGCGTACATTAAACATCACCAAAGCCGCGACTTGTCTTCCTTCCCGCGCTACAGATATACAATCTTCGTCTTACCTGTTAAAGAGGATGACATTTCTTCAGGCACTAACTTTTGCGTTGTTACAGTAATGAACAGAGCACACTTCCTTGTTTAAGTGACGAGCCAGCTGTTATGACCGTGCGCATCACCGCTACAACAGCGCCACACAGTGGGCATGCGCACGCCACAATTGGACCCGTAGGATGACTGTAGAATATGATAACCCTTTCACGAAGTCATGATAGCTATTTTTAATTCAGTTTTTAAATATGCTTTTTGGTGGAAAATGTGTAGCTACATAACATTAGCCACTACATAGTCTCGTCTACATCATCTAGTGCCCCCACCCACTGGTTGAAGGTCTGCAAGAAGACCCACGAGCTCTGGAACATCTGAACCATGCAGTTATAAAAATATTTTCACATAAAGTAACAACTATTTACCGGCAGTGGCGTAACTTAGTAATGTGGGGCCTCAGAGCAGCTTTTCAGAATGGGCCCCATGAATTAGGTATAGCACTTTGATTGGGACCCTGTAATAAGCCTGATTTAAATGTGGTTTAGACATGGACAATATGTAGTCCTGGTTTAGAGCTGGCCTAGAGGTGTTTTAGACCTGGTTTAGTTCTGGGCTAGATCTTGTTTAGTCCTGGTTTAGATCTGGACCCTGTTTAAACATAGTTTAGACCCTTGTTTAGTTCTGGTCTAGGGGTATTATAGTCATGGTTTAGACAGTTTGAGCCACAGTTGCACTGACTATTGGACATAGTTTATTTTTATTTTTTTGCAGAAAATCTTGTTATTTACATGTCCACCTTTTCTGTTAAGGCGTCTCAGGAATGGAACACTGTTCCAACAACAATTAGAGAAATTAATATAATAATACAATCTCTTTCGACACTGGTTTATTAGTGACCAGTCCTGTCAGCGTTCCTGCTGCTGCATCTTGTGTTCCCATTATGAAACTGTGTCTCCTTCTGTGCCCTCTCTTGTAAACTTTGCATTTTTTATTAACACTGTTTTACTACTCTTTCTGATATTGTTGTCTATTGTTGATAATGTCTCTTTAGGACGCCCATTGTACAACTGGCACAGGACTACAGATGAAAACTAGCCTATGGCTAATTCTGGCATGTTACAGGTTTCTGTTGTTAATATGCACTGTCCTGGTATAAATAAATAAAAAGAAAAACAAGTGGATCATGCACATGTGGTCATACATAACCTATGTTTACACTACAGGGGAACCAGGTACATTTTAAAAACTCAATTATAATTAATTTAGAAAGATTTACTTTTAAATACTTACTTTTTAAATATTTAAATGGTATTTTGTAATAGTCTTTTGCGGGCACACACTGTACTGTACACTGTGTACTGTACACTGTACTGTACACTGTAATATGCTTTTGTTTGCAAACATCATAAAGACATTATCACATTTTAACATAAAAACTAAAATCATGCAGTTACTGTAGTCTACTGCCTTTTATAGGCTGATGACCGCAGCATGTTTCAAGCTATAGCAGCTATAGAGACTTTTATTGATACTATTCCCAGACCTGTTGCTGATTGTGAACTATATTGTTATAAAAGTCTTACATTGTTTCTTTAAAAAAAAGTCCCCATTTTTCTTTGTCACAACCCGAGACTAATCTATTCTATTAATTTATAAACGATTGTCCACTAGACACCACAAGATGGCGATATTTAGCCCTTACGCTT
>JAVQKC010112206.1:0-14539 GCA_036025475.1 Philypnodon macrostomus | reverse complement strand
TCCAGCGATTTCCACCTGCTCCAAGCTCCACTCACCTGCCGCCTCGGTAGTCTTCTGTCACTACTACATTGCTTCTTACCTTGCTGTTTAATAAACAACCAAACGCTGAGCAATTGAGTTTAAAGTCTAGTTTCTTAACAGACTGATCACTGCTGCAGTGAGACCACACTCTTTGCTCTCTGTGTGTTAACGATTTTCCATGACAGTGCCATCATAGTACATCCATTACAGCCACATTGTCTCTAAAGTCAAAAGACGCTCTCTGCCTCCTTCTGTTAATTCTTTACTCTTTACTCTCATTCTTTACTCTTCCTCTGCTCTGTTTGGCGTCACTTTGTAAACTCTGTGTGTCCACTGGTCTGATGGCAGCGCTGCCGTGAGCGGGAGCAGTGGGGCAGGGGTGGAAATGCCGGAGCGGAGCTGCAGCAGTGCATTGTGGGAGTTGTAGTCCGAGTTGGAAAAAACTATAAATACTGGTGGAAAATTAACAATAAAAATAGACAATCATCCCGCAGGCCAGATAAATTTTCAGTTGGGCCAATTTTGCCTGCTGTTGAATAGGACTGTCTCAGTTACATAGCTATTGGCTGTACTGTACATTGTCACAACATATGGCCCTTGCCTCCTGACACAGCACATGACCTTTGCACCCTTGGGGGACAGGTACACCTATAAAACCCATAGATCTGCTTAGTTTTTGAGACAACTCTGTAAACATCCTTGCTGCAAGTATGACTAAAACTCTTGTCTATTTTTACTAAGTCATAGCAATGATTTTTCTAACACACTACTATGTTTTTGTATGGGACTATGGGTTGACCTCTATTCACTAGCTAATTAGAAATCTTCAACCTAGCTTTGCATCAAAAATAGACAAAAACAGATAGTAGCCGTATAGATCTTTTTAAGTTGTGTAAACAAAATACTGATGTTATTTTCTATTCAAATGAATGATGGAGCAAATACATAAATATGGCATTTTTATACTGCCAAATTCAAAAGTTGCAGCTTAAAAACTATTTTTTTAAATAAACATGAGCTCCCTCACATTGTTCCTGATAAATTCTAGTTCTGAATAGAAAATGGGTGCATCGACCAATCAGAGTGCGCCTGTCCTGTGGAAGTGTGTGATTGGTTAAACATTTCCCCCACTCGCTCTAAAACAAAAACCCTTATAATAACATCAACAATATAATATGAAAAAAGCAGGTAGTTTGTTTTTCCAAAATTATTTCATATCAAACATTTGAAAGAGTCTACATCATTTTGTAATTCTAGTGTTCACCTAGACACCTCTCTTATCTTTGAATGATTTTTCCTCACATTGAAACCAGAAATCGCCAAAATTCTCTCACAACTCTCCCACAATGCATTGCCACTCCTATTCAGCCACAATGCACCCCCTTACCTTTTACTTAAGCATTAAGAGGTAAGCCACTAAACGTAATGAGGCAAACTGGGTGCTATTAAAAAGAGTTGAGTGGGTGCTCAGTGGCTGCCTATGTGGGGTGCTTGTATTCAGATCCCAAGCCCTTCATATAAGAGCACAGCACACAGGAGAGGGTTTGAGCTAACAACAATTATAGGAATGGACAGAAGTAGGTCCCATTCTTAATTTCTCATCTGGCTATGAGCAAATTGAAAATTACACTCTCTATTCCAGCCCTTATAATTACTCAAATGAGAGGGTTTTAGAAGATGGACCTCTTGCTGCTGCCTAAAGGTCCTCCACTCCAGTGTTGAGTGCCAGTGTCTTTTCAACAGTGAACAGCAAGGTCTCACATTTCTGTGAGTGCTGTCAGGGTTCCCACTCTTGTACAAAGCTCAGTTGAAAATACTGTACAATGTTAGTGATGATCTACTAGCTGTGAATGAACTCAAAGTGGTTAGCACTGTCGCCTCACATCAAGAAGGTCCCAGGTTTTATTCACAAATGTTGGGGCCATTTTGTTTTGTTGAGCTGTTTCACCCATTATTTGACCTTTGACCAAGATGGGTCCCCGGACGTTGCATTGCTTTGCTTGTACAGGTCAGGGCATTTATAAATACCATTATTTATGTATTGGTGTTTTTTGTAAATACGTGATGGGAATAACAGAAGAATCTCATCTCATGAGATGAGATTACATTTTTGTGGATTTTATATAATTAACTTATATTTTATGCTATATGATCACATATAAAACACACATAGACAGTAAAAATACAGTGCAACTATAGTGTTATCAAGGTGTATATTATGTGTGGAGTATAATTACAGTACTGTACAGTACAGTACAATACAGTTTTATTACTGTGGAAGTACCTAGGAAAACACAACCTGTATTCTAAAGTGTTACTGCAAATAGACTAGTAGTGGGCCCTGGATGTCACAATGGACATGGTTGGGCAAACATACGTGAACTATTGAACTAATGGAAATCATAGTAACAGACAGAAGTAGATTCCCATCTGGCCAAATGTAAATGAAATAAGGCTTTGTTTTCCAGTTTGCAACTCTCTTATGCATGCACTTCTCAACCCTGAGCGCTTATAATTACTGAAATGAGAACACTTTAGAAGACGGAACCCTTGCTTCTGTCTTAGAGTCCGACACTCCAGTGTTGAGACCATAGAGTTAAAAAAAATAAATAAATAGAGGTAGCTTTCCAGAATCAGAATTATATAGTGAAACAACTTTACAATTGTCAAAAACGTGTTTTCAGCCTGGCTCCAAAGGATGTTTTTGCAAAAAAAACATTGCTGCACGTTTGAAGTTTGCAAAAGAGCAACTTGATGTTCCACAGCACTGCTGACAAAGTTTTCTGTGGCCCGATGAAACCATGAAATATCGTGAAATATAGTTTGGGGCTGCTTTGCTGCCTCGGGGCCTGGACAGATTGCTGTCATCAGAGGTCTGTCATCCGACCTGATTTAGTTGTCAGTTATAACTGAATTACTCAGCAAGGCAACATTCCAAAGAGCAAGAAGTTGATTGGTCCATTATTTATTTATTTATTGGTTTATTTGTCAGGGACAGTGTACATCAATTAGCATTGCTGTAAATGCACCAGAATTAGCCAAAAGGCTATTTTTCATCCGTTGTCCCTGGACAGATGGTAAATTGTCTCCCTAAAACCAACAACAAGAAGAATACACAGTGAACAGAGCAAACATGAAAGAGCAACAAAATAAACCATGTACAACTCATGATGAATACAGTGTATAACAAAACAAACTACAATATCATTATTCTGTAAAAGTACAAACAGTTATTAAAACTTAAATATACAATGATGGCTGAGACACAAGTGGTAGCACTGGGGGATTAGGGGGATGTACATATTTCTATGAATGATGACATGTCTGATGTGTTATAAACCATTTTTTTTAGATGTTTTTTTTAACAGATTGTATGTGGACAGTTCTCTGATGTTCCCTGGGACTGTGCAACTGTAACTGAAAAGGCACTCTGATTGAATGCACTTTTCCACAGAGGAACAATACACTCCTCGGGCTGCCCCTCTTGTTACTCTATGTGTGGTGTTTCTTATGTTTACAAACTGACTGAGTGGATGAGATGACAGACCATGGATGATTTTGTATATCAGACAAAGGTTTGAATACTTGATGACATTGTCCCAGCTTAACAACTTGTGCTTTTGTAAAATGGTGCAGTGGTGATACCTTAACAATTTTTTTGTCCAGTATTTTATTTGTCTGTTTGTATAGTGACTCTATAGGTTTTAGTGTTGTTTTGTTTGCCTGTGACCAAGTTGTAAGACAGTATGTTATATGTGAGAGGACCATAGCCTGCAATGACAAATGTGATCTAATGAACCGTATATTAGAAGTGTTAAATTTAACAGGATTGGACACTTCTGATGCAACTTGTATTTTTTCCCCTGCCACATAAACATGTGCCCCATTATTGGGAATGTTTGATTTAGAAAAGAACATTGCAGTTTTAGGCAGGAGTGGTTCAGCCACTTTGAGACATGAGCCATAGACTGTGTGAGTTTATCAGCTACCTGTGTTGTGTTTTTACCATGTGTATAAATGACAGTATCGTCTGCATACATTTGTATGAAAACACTGAGACAAACTGAAGCAAGGTTGTTTATATAGAGTGAAAATAGCAAAGGCCCCAAAATGGAACCTTGTGGAACACCTGTGGACAGAGGAAGAGGAGGTAAGAGGTAATCTTTGATTCTGACTGATTGTGATCAATTTCTTGCTGTGTAATCTACTCTCTTTGCAGAAAGAACAATATGTTTTTATAAATAAAAACAAACAAACAAAAAAACACTTGCCATTATAAAGATAAGGTATCCAAGAATAGGAATATGTAAATAACTACATTTCACCTAAACTGTCAGATAGAACCTTATAATTCTAAGGGGTCAAAATGTAAATGAGCTATACATTACAGTAGATTTTATTCTTACTATCATGTTCACATATAAGCAGCACAGAGATGGTAGGCAGTGATGGACAAAGACAATATAAAGACACAATAATGTTTGAGGTATTTTCTGCTGTTACTGGAGTAAATTTAAATACACTGTATGACCTGTGCTTTATTTTCATGAGTCTGTTTTCTTACCTTTTCACACATGACTAAGAACACTTACACTACTTAAATATAAACGAGGTATGAATTATTTAATTGTTACAGTTTTACATTTACACTTGTAAAAGTAATGATGATTGCCTTCTCAGTCCTTCTCCATCACAAACACAGCTCCATGTTCCTGCTCCACATAAGTCCAGTGCTCTACATCACCACCGAGCCCGAGACATTTGCTGCTGGGCCGCACAGAAATAATAAATTCTTTATATATTTTCTGTTGAATTGAAGCCTGAAGACGTTTTATTTTGAAGGCGGTTGATACGTCAAGGTGCGTATGTTGGTCATGTGATACGCTATCCAAAAAATAAGCCCACAAACCAGCAAAATGAGTGGAAAACAAATGTTGGAGAGTTTCTTTGCAAAAGGGAAAAGGCCAACTGAGGAGCCAGAAAATGATCCAGAAGATGTCACGGAGGTGTGTGCAGGTCATCAATGTAAACAAAAACAAAAATGTTCAACATATCCCGCAAGACATCATTAACTAACCCCTGAAACTCTGCTGGTGCATTGGTTAGTCCAAACGGCATCACCAAGTATTCATAGTGCCCACTTGGCGTATTAAAGGCCGTCTTCTACTCATCCCCCTCCCTTATCCTCACCAGGTGATAAGCATTCCGCAAATCAAGCTTTGAGAAAATCTTAGCCCCCCTTAACAGCTTGAAAGCTGAGGAAATCAGAGGAAGGGGATATCTGTTCTTGACCGTTATCTCGTTCAGGCCCGATAGTCAATACAGGGTCGGAGTCTCTTGTCCTTCTTTTCCACAAAAAAGAACCCAGCTCTGGCGAGAGATGAGGAAGGGCGGATGATTCCTGCTCTCAGGGACTCTCTGAGCCCCCTAGGAGGGGACGATCCGGGGTGCAGGTTGATGGCACAATCATAAGCCCTGTGAGGCGGTAACGCAGTGGCCCACCTCTTACTGAACACCCTTCGGTGGTTGTGGTAGCACCTCGGCACCGCGGACAAATCAAGAGTCTCCCCCTCAGAGTCTGTCTCATGATCCTGCAAATCCGCCGTGGGGAAGCAGGTCCAACGACACCCCTCTCCCTACTCCAGCACCTCCCCCGTAGTCCAATTAAAACTAGGGTTGTGTAACTGCAACCAGGGCAGTCGCGGATGGCCAGGGGAGTTGAACAGATGAAAACTCATCATCTCGGAATGTCCCCTGGCCATGGCGATCTGGACCGGTTGCGTGCGATGCGTTACCCGGCACAAGAGATGCCCGTCTAGTGCGTTCGCCTCCAGGGGTTTAGCGAGAGGAACCAGCGCCAACCCCAATCTCCTAGCTAGGCCCCAGTCCAAAAAATCTCATCAGCCCCTGAATCCACCAAAACCCGGAACTGCCGTGATTTGGAAAGGGTTGATAAGGTTACGGCCGTGAGCGGCCGTGAAAAACTACAAGGAGTAACCGCTAGGCTCACCAGTGTCCTCCCTCTCACTGACGAGCCTGGTCGTTTCTCAGACAGTTCGCGGCCCGATGTCCCCGCTGGCCACAGGCGAAACAACGACCCTCCCAGCTCTGCCGCCGCCGCCCCTTCGAAGAGCCACCAACCCCCCCAAGCTGCATGGGCTCGTCCCCTCCGGCAGCTGGGGTTGGACCGGGGGAGAACGAAAGCCACGGATGTGCCGGCCCCTTGGAACAAGCGTATCCTCCAGTGGCCTGAGGCATCCAAAACCGACCTCGATCCTTCTCCCTCTCCTGGAGGCGGCCGTCGATTGACACCGCCAACGCGATGAAGGTCTCCAGGTCCGGGGGACGGTCCCGACCCACCAGCTGATCCTTAATGGCCTCGGAGAGGCCCTGGTGGAAGGCGTCCATCAGGGAGATAATGTTCCATCCGCAATCTGCCGCTATGGTCCGGAACTCGATGGCATAGTCCGCCGCTCCACGTCAACCCTGGCGGAGATTAAGAAGAGCAGTAGTGTTCTACATCTTGGCGAGTACGTTCTGTCAAGGAGGTGCGTGCAGGTTGGGCTCAATCGCTCAGACTCATAGGAATATAATTCACCAGTTTATTGTGCTCTCCACAAAAAGTCTCACAACATAAATCCCTCTGAGTATGCTTCACACAATTAGCCGTTCCGTCCGTAGCAACGAAACCATACTGGACGTACTCGCACGGAGGCAGGGGTAGACCCAGATTAAGTACACCCGGTAATGACAGGGACAGGTGCCACCTATCAGCCCTGACAAGGTAATGAGGGCGGCGGGAACAACTGAAATGACACAAGAGGTCAGACCACATACAACCATAACATAAACAGAATGACATGCCCCAAAACCCCCAAGCTGACACCTAACCCTGACAGAAGAGGAGCCTACGACCTCCATGAAAAAGAAAGCTTCATTTAACAGACAATACCAGGAGTCCTACTTAAAATATGGGTTTATTGCAACAAGTGACTCTCACTCGCCAAGTCTGCTCTGCATAATATGTGGGGACAAGGGAGAAAACAAGGCAATGAAGCCTTCAAAACTGCTTTAGCACATGGAGACCAAGCACCCTGGATTAAAATATAAGCCTTTGGAGTTTTTTAAACAAAAAAACATGAGTGCAAAGGACAGAAGCAATTACTGAGGGCCACCACATCAACAAATGCAAGTGCACTGAAAACATCATACTTAGTGGCTAAGAAACCATTCACCATTGGTGAAGAACTGATCCTGCCTGCCACCAAGGATATTTGCCGTAAACATTTGATTAGTACGCAATCCAGGTTGATGAGTCCACTGACCAGTCCATTGACAACAAGGCAGTTTACTTGTTTATGTGCGATATTTTCATCAAGAGGATGTGCATGAGGACATGCTATGTGCACTGTTGTTGCCAACCAACTAAAAAACAGATACAATTGCTGTATTCAAAGCCAAAATGGAATTGTGGGGACGCCAAGTGGACAGAGGGCTATATGACATATTTCAAACATTTGCAGAAATTTTGGAGGACACCGCACCTGTGCCAGCATTCTCCCAGCTGGTGCGTAATCACTTGTCTTTGCTTTTACAAGAGTTTGAGCGCTACTTCCCAACCACAAAAGACCGACGAACTGCAAGGGAATGGATCCGTGACTCGTTTGTGAACAAACCGGGCGAATCGAGCATGTCTGTGCAACAAGAGGATCAGCTCCTGGAGATTGCAAATGACGGTGGCCTTAAAAGTACATTTGAGACAACAACTCTGCCGACATTCTGGATGAAAATAAAGAGCACTGAAAACCCTGCTACCATTTCCAACATCCTATCTTTGTGAAGCGTGTTTTTCTGGAGTGACAGCAACCAAGACAAAATTACGAAGTAGACTGGACATAAGAAACACACTGCCCATCACCCCGAGATGAGACCCTCTTGTTGCAGAGAAACAAATGCAGGACTCCCACTGATTCAGTGTTATGGTGAGTTGTATTTTTCATGCACTTAACATTCGTTTTTATGCTGGTCATTATTTTATTTTTGCTGTATTTATCTGCCACACCTTGCCGGTCCGTCGAAATAATACCTATATTATACCGGTCCGTGGTGCAAAAAAAGGTTGGGACCCCTGCTCTACGTCACAGGAGAAGTATACACAGAGAAAAAATACTTTTGTTATTGGAAAATAAAATGTAATGTAATGTAATAAGATAAGTAAATAAAAAAGATTGTCCAATTACTCATCATATACTAGGTAAAACTTTTAATTGATATCATATTTCAATTTTATTAAAACTACATAATCATTGTATGAGGTGAAAAAATTGCATTATCAGATGGGCCTCTTCTAAGAGTCAAGCAATAATGGACAGAAGTTATGAAGGACTGAGTTAGCAGTGTTTGCCCCAGCACCATGTCATCAGCTTCAGCTAGTTAGCTTTCACTTTCCTCTTGTGGCAGCATGGGCAGGACACACGCTCATTGGGCCACCCAGGGAGGGACTAGTGACAGTGAAGCTCCTCCCCTTATGTCCATTTTCGGAACATCCTCTGTAGGAGTCAAATCCAAGATGGAGTCTATGCTAGTCCCGGGGCTATTTCTTTACTACACCTTTGGGGATTGGTTGTGTTTTCAACATTCAACAGCAAACTCTTGTCAGGGTCCGATGCTCGTACAAATCATGTTATTAGTGATGATAAAGCTGTGACTTCTCTGGAATAAACAAAGTAAAAGTGATTAATTACTATACACCAGGATGTCCTAGGCTTTCCCCAGATCTTCCCAGTTTGACATGCTTAAAATAACTTTCTTGTAGATGGTTAGCAATGCAAACCAATATCTTGCTTCAGTACACAGAAACTAGACAACAAGTAGGCTAGTAGGGAGCACTAGATGGATGGACATGGTCAAAAACATTCTCCACAAAGCACACGTTGACTGGTTGGGCAAACATTGACCAACTCTTTGGCATTATGAAGAGACAATAAAGCTGTGGTTCCATAACCAGGACAGATATCACAGTGCAGTGCTACAGGGACACTTCTCCAGATCTTGAGTTAGGATGAACCTAGCTGGAGCCTATTATGAATGTTTTAGGTTGATGGGGAAAAATGTGAATACCCAGAGAAAACCCATCCAGACACAGGCAGAAACATGCAAACTCCACAGAAAGGCCCTGTTACCTGGTCTTGGACTAGAGGTATAAGCCTACTGCCCCCAACTGTCGTCAGATATCCAGAGGTGTGCGAGTAAGTAATCTTGTAACTGAAAATGTGTGGTCAAACAGGGGATCTTTGTAAATATGTATTATTAATTTTGTATTATTTCTTTACATGCCTTTAATACATTTTATGACATTTTTAGTTTCCATGTATTCTTTTTTTTTTCTACTGATATTCAAGACAACTTTAAATTGCCATCAGCTGATACGGTCAGTAATATATCATTTTGGACCATGCCTTGTATAAAAACTGCCATAGAAGAGGCCTGGAGCTAACATGAATGATAATGAATAATAGACAAGTAGATTCCCTCTTAATTCCTCATCTGGCAATGAGTAAATTGATTATGGCTTTGTTCCCTGGGTTTGCAATTACCCTCTTTATTCCTTCCCACTTTTCTGCCCACAGCTCTTATAAATACTCAAATGAGAGGGTTTTAGAGGAAGACGGACCTCTTACTGCTGCTTAAGAGTCCGCCACTCTAGTGTTGAGTACCAGGGTCTTTTCACAGTGAGCTGCAAACTCAGGGTTTTGTTGTCAGGGTTTCCACTCCTGTATATAGCTCATTTGACAACAGGTAGTAATGATCTACTAACTAGGACATCTCTGCATGAATCTTCTTAGAGTTTATATATACAGTATTTATTGGCATTTTCACCACAACACACAAAAACCCACCCAAACCCCTTGCTGTCTCCACAGTTACAATATGCAATATAATTTAGACATGTTTCACATTACTTGTAAAATTATATAGCGTAGTATTGCTACGAAGCAAAGTAACAAGAATATTGCGTGAATCTACTCAGAAGTTAAGGTTTTAGGTTAACTCAACTATGCTACACGAGGTAAAACATATATATGTTTATTTGATAGGGACAGAACGAAAAGCATTGTTACAATATCACATGTAACCGATGCAATGTCCATAGGCCATCTAGCTAAAAGCTAATTTGCAGACCAGGTCCCCAAGACAAAACAGATAGAAACAATGAGACAAAGACATAAAAATATACAGTATAATACAGACTACTTACAGTTGTGCAAATGTTGCTCTAATGTTCACAGGTTTGAGGTTTGTCTGTTTAACAGCTCTGCAGCCTTATCTGGAGTCTTTTCTGAGACACAGATGACTGTGTCATCAGCATACAGCTGGCACTCAGTGTCTGTGCAGATGTTTAGGAGTTTGTTGATATAAAGACAGAACAGCAAAGGTCCCAGAATTGAACCTTGTGGTATTCCCATTTTATATTCACAGGGAGCTGAAATACTGCCATTGATTTTTACACTCTGTATCCTAGACTCCAGATATGATGTGAACCAACTGAGAGCTTGCTGAGAGTGTAATTTTTTTATTATTTCATGGCTGACAGTATCAAAGGCCTTTCTGAGGTCAAAAAATACTGCTCCAACCACATTACCTTTGTCTAAACATTTTTTGATGGTGTCTGTTAAATAGCAAGTGGCCATTTCAGTGGAGTATTTTGGCCTAAAGCCAAACTATTTTGGATGGAGACTATGAATTTGCTCAAGATAATCTATTAGTTGTTGTGCTACAGCTTTTTCTATCATTTTTTTTGCAACAGTTGAAAAAGATCCAGCAAATACATTTTGAGACAGTTTTGGCCCATTATTAATTAATTACTTAATTAATATTTATCGAAGAAGTACCCAAATCGAAAAATTTCGGCATTTTTATGGTATATACCTGTGTGCAAATGTTGAAACTGATCTGGCAATTCATTTTTGAGTTATCGCGTTCACAGCAAGGATCTGCGGACGCGGACTGACGTGATTCCATAATATCGTCGTTTCGCCGATATAATTAGGGAAAACAGTTCATGTCCTAGGGGATTTTTTCTGGCCCTGTTGCGACACCTAGAGTGAAGGGTTTCTTCCAGAGATTGCAGGGGGAAGCCAATATTTTTTTCTGATGATTTGAAGACTTTCTGCAGGGCTTTGTCAGCAGCAGAGCACTCAGCAAACCAGTGGAGGATGCAGTATGCCAAGACACTTTCCATGGTGGAGCGGTAGAATGTTGCTTCACATTAGAAAATGGTACTAATTACAATATAATAACATATAAATAAAAACAGTGAAAAAAACAATACCTAAAGACAATAAAATGATTTCATAAAAATACTTGTTTAACATATATTTTGATGATTTGTCTGTACAGCTTAATACATGTAGACCTGGATGTATTATTGGTGACTATCTTCTTTTTTTACATAAAATATTACACTGTTATTTTTATTTGTGTGGAAATGTTCTCCAGGTCATTGATGAGTTTATGTATCTTGGACACTATATTACAAGTGACCTTTCAATTTACAGGGACATGCACGGGCAACTGTGTAAATTTTATGGCCAGGCAAATATGCTGACCCGCAAATTTTGCATGTGCTCTGCTACTGTCAAAATGACTGCTCTCCCTTGTACACTGCCCACTTGTGGAGAAACTACAAAAAGAAGAGTTTACAAAGACTGACTGTTGCTTACAATGACTCTGTAAGAATATTACTGAAGGTCCCAAGGCACAGCAGAGCAAGTGAGATGTTCGTGTACAATCTCCTGCTGCAGCTATACGCCATTTTATTTATAGATTTTTGTGCAGAGAACTCAACTAACTCTATCATACAAGCTCTGGTTTGTCCTGAGAAAAGCTCTGTTAGATTCACATCTAAAATGTGGACCCACTGGCAATCTTGTCTTGCATGACATGTATTTGTAATGTAATGTATTTTAATATTAATATTTCTTTTTCTTTCTATTTATGTTCTCTGTCCTTAAAAAAAGCTTAATACTAAATAGTACATGGTAGTGGCAGTCATATCTGCTCAGGGAAGGCTAGTCTATACAAATAGGTTTTTAGAAGCTTCTTGAAGGATTTAGCTGCTCTCAGCTGGAGGTAGAGTGCATTCCATAATTTCAGTGCGGCCGACTCAAATGTCGCCCCTGGTTGTTAACTTTGTTTGAGGGACAATTTAAAAGGTCCTGGTAGGCAGACTTAAGGCTCCTACCAGGAACATGCCTGTGAAGGAAATCTAACATGTAACTTGGAGCCTGTCCATGGAGAGCTCTATAAGTGATGGCTAAGATTTTAAACCTGGGATCCTATATCGTACAGGTGTTACTTTGTACTGCCTTACACCCAACACTGGTGAGCAAGACATAATTAATGTCTAATGAAGATCAATTGGTATGTTCAACCAGGAAGACTGTGATTTCCTGCTACTCCCCATCCCTCAGCTGTCCCTCATGCTCCTCTGTCCCATCACATCCTCAGCAGCAGAGTCATCTCACTGTCTTATGCTCCTCTGTCCCATCACGTCCTCAGCAGCAGAGTCATCTCACTGTCTCAATAAACAGGAAGCCGGTCATTTTGGATTGAAATAGTCAGGTATATTTGAAAGCCTCTAACTTGCACATACTTTGTCTGATTAGGCTTAAACAATAAACACCTAATTACCCCCCGGCCCTGAAGACATCTGACTAATATGATGCCAGTTACCTCTGTAGCACCCCCTATAGACTGAAAGAAGAATGTAGTTTTAGGGAATTTTACTAAATTTGGCAAAGACATCCTTCACAAACATCCAGACAAATCAAAAAAGCCAAATAGACCTTTCCAATCTTTGTCCAAGTTTCATTGCTCTATGCCAAAGTAAGTGTGTCCAGAGTCCCATTGGGGTCAGAAACATGGGGGCGCTATAGAGGAATTCTTAATTTGACCTCTGTAATTTCCTTATGTATATTAAAAATACACTAGCCCGGATCACTGTGCCAAGATTCATGCAGTTTTATTTATGTTCAGCAGGATTGCTTCAATTACAGTGCTTCAGGCCAATAATTAGTTAGTTAATTAATTAATTAATTAATTGTCGAAGTACCAAACTCAATCCAGTTCAATGTCTTCATGATATGTAACTGTCTAGAAAAGTTGAAAAATACTTTTTGAGTTGTTGCGTTCACATTATAAGGCATTATTTAATTAATGACTTAATTAATAATCATGGTTAGAAGTACCAAAACATATCCAGTCTGCTCTGCGGACCAACATGATTCCATAATGTTGTTTTGCTGACATAATAATGCATAATACTTACTTATATAGCACTTTACACGTTACAATTGCATTATTCCTTTACTCCATACACTGGTGGTGGTAAACTACTTATGTAGCCACAGCTGCCCTGGGGCTTGGCTGCCAGTTTGCACCTATGCTGCCGTACGAAGGCAAAACGCAGTAACTGCACATTTTGTCAAAATTGAGTTAAGAACATAATTGTATTTTTTGTCACCTATTTAATCTTGTGTCATAGTGGTTTGATTAAATAATGTTCCGCTTTAGAGAAAAATACATTTCTGATTTGCAGTAACTACAAAACACACAAAAACAAAGGCAGAGTACAGTAACTGCCTTTACTGTCTCCGTAGCAACCAGGATGCGCGGCAAGTCAACCCAGCTTTTGCGTAGCATTAATTGAAGGTGAAATAAGATTATTTTAAACAACGTCATCACCAATCAATACACTTTTCTGGGGCAAAATTATGTCACAAATAGAACTCACAAAATGATGTCACAAAATAGAACTCAAATAGAACTCAAGTGGAAATACCCATGAAAAGGTAAGTAAAAAGAATCTAAAGCAGATCATATCCAGACAGTTCCATCCATGTTATGTCATTTTGTGGTTAGTAGAACAGGTATACAAAACAAGACAAGTAGAATAACTTAATTTCTGGTTGGCTACAAAATGCTAGCCCCAGTTAGATAGAAAGTACAGCTCCTCTTGGTCCTGCGTTACAATGTTTTATTGGCCCCTAGCACTGAAAGCCGATCCACAACACACCTCAAACAAATCATACAAATCATTATTATAATAATAAAAGTATTTATGTTTTTTATTTTTGCAGAACAAAGCGAACAACCCTCCTCTGAAATTCCTGCTGCTCCAGCATTAGCCCAGAACGTTGAAGAGTCTAAAATTTGAGATAGACTACTGGATTGTAGAGGATCTTCATGTGGATGAGGGACGAGGATGAGGATGAATTAGGTTTCTATGCTCCAAAAAATTAAGGAGAAAGTGAAAGTGAACATGAAGACCCCCCTGTCCACGTTCTGCATCAAAATGAGACAACAAAATGAAAAAGATGGCATTGTAAACACAGAGCCTGTCATATTCTGCTCATGTCCTGTTCATGCTCTTATTTTGGTGATCCTCCTTCCTATAAACGAGTTTGTGCCTCAGCTTCACACTCCTCATTAGCTCCCTGATTGTTTTCACCTGTCC